>APFE031171399.1:0-11935 GCA_000404065.3 Pinus taeda | reverse complement strand
AATTTTAGTCTTTAAATACCAAAGGTAATTAGTTTGGGTTGAACCCTTAGGCTGAAATATAACACATTATCAGTTACTCCCGAAAGTACAATGACTACCGAGCAACCTTAACTTGGAAGTTGCAACATGAATGTGTTATAAAAAATGTGGAATTTCTTTAAAATTTCAATAATATTTATTATTCTTCATAATTAATAAGTAATAATATTTATTATTCTTCAGAATTAATAAGTAAACTCGAAAAAAATAACCAAACCATAAGATATAATATATATCAATTATTACTTAGGGTAACACTCCATGAAATATAATTCCTTGAAACAATTCCATGAAACTTTATGCTTTTAAGATATAAATTTAACCAGAGCCTCTTTACAAAATGACTTGAAAATAACTTTCCGCCATAAGAGGTACTTTGACATTTAAATTAGGATAATTAGTGCTGACAGAAACCCCAATGGAGGATTGGCCTATTTGAAGCTGGTTGAAAGATAATTGAAGATCATTTAGTTAATGAGAAAGAGATGGAAGCTCATCCTCACTACTATGCATCTAAAACCTACATTACAATATAGGTTCCATTTCAATGGTTGAGATGGAGATTGATTGGATATGATGAATTTGAATTTGGAAAATTTCCTATTGCAACTAGCCTATTTATTCAACCCACACTAGTTGAGTTACACTCCACTTTTCCCTCTTATCCACATCAAAAACACTGAAAAAAATAGAGGAGTCTACAACTAAAGAAAAGACCTAATGATTTCCTCCAAGAATGGACATAAAAGTAAGCACCCAAAATTCATGTCCCCAACCCCAAATATGCCCACAATTGGTTCCAATGTGACCATGACGTGCTACAAAATCTCCTCAAAATTACAAGGAGAGAAACAACACATGGCAGACGAATGAGAGTACAATTTAACCAAGCAATATACACAAACTAGCATACACTTGGAACAGATACCCGTGCAATAATTTCTCTCCCTTAACTAGAATAGAGAGACCCCAATTAACATTCATATAGAGAAGGAAGGAGGACTACAAACTTAGAGGATTAGAGTGAGGACACTTCTCTTAAGAACTCCCACAAATTACTAAAGGAGAATATCTTAGAAATGGCACACCTTGACTGAAAAACAATGGAGGAAAAGGGAGAACCAAGAGACCCCTGAGACTTTGCTACCAAGGAGAGGACCAAGAATATTAGATGAACATCCCCAACAATTCAATTTCCATCTTCATATAGAGAGGTTTAAGATTAATACTTCCTTGCTTATCACAAAAGACATGGTTTATACCATTCGTTGATGAAATCCTCCCATAGATAGAAGGATAAGTAGTGGTCATACTTGTACATTCTTGTAAAGAACATTGAGGAAATAGTTTCTTATATCTCGATTTCACAGCTAATTAGTCTTGTTTACACCAACTATCATGATAACGAAACGCCACGTTTGGCACCGAAAGCTTGGTGCCTTGCCAATCCATTTCAAATGACCTATGTATTAATTAACTTCATCATGACTAGTTCACATAATGAATTACTATGCTAACATTAGTGCACATTCATTATGGCTCCATATATCAAACCATCCCACCATCTACAATGACTAAAACTCACATTTATGAGCAACTACATCATCTTAATGTGAACCTGAAAGGTGTAATTCCTTGTGTGTCATTGTGTGCAAGTGCACATGTAGATAAGAGGCATTTGCCACCTAAAACTAACTTTGTCACCCAAATCATCCTTGGTTAGCCCCAATGACCTACCAAAGTGACATTTTATAGTCATATGTATGCTCATGGAATGAGATGAAAGCTTATATAGCCATTGATCAGGAAGGATGGTAACTCCATTCTAATTTCATTATTTTTCATTTAATTCATAATTACGTTGTTACATCAAATGATCCGATAGAAATTAAATTCAGTAAACTATGTAAGGAGCAACTTGATTAAGAAAAAAAGTGAATTGAGATGCAAATCCCTCATACTAATACCTTTACAAATATATATTTTAATGATTTTTGAATCATCAACAATTTTTATCCTTGTGATCACATTGCTCACCAACAATTCTTATACTTGTGATTACATTGCTCCGAGCTCGATAATGGCATTGCAAGAGGCCATAGGATTCCACTTAGGTATGGGAAACCTGCCTCAAACTCCAAGCAGGAAAAAAAATCAATTTTCTTTTGGGTTAAAAACTAACCCACCCTCCCCACCATCGCACCTGCCACAATTTACCCAAGCCCATTTTAAATATAAAAATTTTAAACATTAAAAGAGATCTATTTTCTTTTTTTTTTTGTCCTTAAATTCTATCATGTATTAATTATTTCATGCTATATAATAAAAGCTTACAACTCAATACATTTAATTTGTAGTAATAGTTTATTTAATTTAAAATAGATTTTAGGAATTTTCAAAATTATAACTTTATTAAAATATTTGCACATCTTTCCGTTTTTTTATGAGTAGTTCATTTTATTTAAAATAAATTTAAGAGATTTTCAAAATTATAACAATACTGCAACATTTTCACATATTTCCTTTGTTCTCAAACTCATTGTTACAATTATTTTTTATATAACTTAAAGGAAAAATCATATTTTTGTTTTTAATAAAACTGTATTTTTTAGTTCACATACAACCATTGGAATCTCTTATCAGAGGAAGAAATTCAAATGAAAAGTTGAGCAATTTGGGTTAAAGTTGGAGATACAAATTCCATATTTTGTCACATACAATATAATCTCAGGAAGCAATCCAATGCCATAAGAGAGATTTCCGACGCAGACTATAATTTATCTAACACACAAGCGTCTATGGAACAGGTCGTTGTTAGGCACTTTAAAGGGAATTTCAAGGCATAACAACATGCATATTCATCCCAATTGGACTCTATTGCACTTGTCCCTAATGTGTTCTCCATGGAGGATAATGATAAGTTGGAACAATCGATAAAAAGGGAAGCACTGGAAAAGATACGGAAGGATTGTGCGAAGGAAAAGAGCCCTAGTCTAGATAGGTGGGGTCTAGGTAGGTGAGGGTAGAATTATTTCTACATTTTATTGATTTGATGATACTAGAACTTCTAAGGGTTGTTGAGGAATCAAGGTTCCACAAATTCATTTTATGAGCCATCAATGCCATGTCCATCACCTTGATTTCTAAGAAGGATAATCCAAAGCCCTTTACTGATTATAGACCGATCTCCCTTTATAATTTTGTGTATAAAATGGTTTCCAAATTAATCTCTCATAGAATCAAGCTAGTTTTATTGACGCATATTACTGATGAACAATTTGGGTTTTTGGAAGGCAGACATATTGAAGATGCCATTGCCATTGCTTAGTAGGTACTATGCACTATAAAGCAGAAGGCATGTCTTCTCAAAGTTGATTTTATTAAGGCCTATGACTGTTTATACTGGGATTTCTTCAAATTGGTATTAATCAAAACATGAATGTATCCTATGAACATTAAATGGATTCTAGCGTGCATCAATATTGTAAATTTCGCAGTGATTATAAGCGTGTTTCCATCTCATTTTTTCACTGCACACAAAGGATTGAGGTAGGGTTGTGCCTTATCCCCTCAACTTTTCCTCCTTATGATAGACTATTTGAGTAGAAAGTTGAGGGACACGGGGGACGATGGGATAATCTTCGGGATAAGAGTTTCCAGAAATCATGTTGTATCACATTTAATGTTTTTTGACGATTTATTATTTGGTGGAGAGTCCACTATGTTTGAATGGACATTATACAAAGGATCATAAATTATTTTGGAGTCACTACAGGTTCATGTATGAGTGAAACAAAATCTATCCTCGTTCATGGTGACATAGAGGATCTGGTGGTCAAGGACATTTGTGAGATTTTTGGCATTGCATCCATCCATTTTAATGAAGGATTTGTATACCTAAGATTCAGATTGAAACCAAATAGATATTGCATCAAGGACTAGGACTAGATGATCACCAGGTTTCACAAAAAGCTAGATAGTTGGAAGAACATATGGTTGACAATGGGTGGCAGATTGATTATGTTGAAATCAGTGCTCCATACTATTTTGGTATATTGGATGCATTTGTTTTTGTTACCACATGAGATCATTCTCAGGCTAGAAACTATTATGGAATGAATTTTATGGCCAGGGTCGAAACTTACAGGGAATATACACTTGGTTCAGTGGAAAACTTTTGCTAGGCCTATTGAGGAAGGAGGATGGGGGATCATAGATCCAACTACTTTAAACAAGACTTTGGTTATTGAAAATAAGTGGAGGGCCATGTCTAGCACCGATTTATGGTCACTTATTATAAGAGACAAATATATGTATGCACAAAGTTTCACAACATGGATTAGGAATGGTGCGAGGAAGAAAACATGTGCATCCTATATCTAGAGAAACATCATCAAAATCTTGCAATGACTTATGGGATTTATTCACTTGGAGGTTGGTGATGGTACTAAGATAAAGATTAGTATAGATGCTATCAAGGGTATGCTCAGGAATCATTCTCTATCTGTTCATATGCTTAACTACATCCATGATAAAGGCATACACCTCCTTCATCAGATGTTTCATCATCACATAAATAACATCGACCATCAATCCTAGAGTATGGCAAAGGATATGCGTTTGCCAAATTTATATGGTATGAGTGGGATAAATATACCTACCAACTTCGCTTTGCACACATTACACTCAACGATCAAGAGGACCATATGGCTTGGGGAGGCACTTTAAAAAAGCGTCTTCCTATGGTCAAAGATATTTATCACAAGTTTCCTAGGACTGAGAGGGATTTCAACTACCACAAATGGTTCTAGGTTATATGGAAATGGGAGTTACCAAAAAAAAATATTTCAATTGGTTGGTTTTACATGACCATATTATGACGTGGAAGAACTTGCAACTTTGAGGATATACTGGTCCCGACATATGTCTTCTGTCCATGACGGGACCAGAAGGAACTGATCATTTGCTTCTTAATTATTCTTATGTAGTGGCGGTGTGGGAAGGAGTTTTGGACACTTTGAATATCATTCCAAGTGGACGTAATCAGTCTTTGATCTCTTGTCTCCTATCTTGGTTCAAATATCATAAAAGGTTCAAAACCCTCCTATTATACATCATGTGATCCATCTGGGGTAGCAAAAATGCATTTATTTTTAATAAAAAAGGAGCGGTAGTCTGAGAAGATGTTATTAAGAGTGTTGCATATTATAATGAAATGAGACAAATGAAGAAGAATTTCAACAATAGATTATGCAAGTATAGAGACATGAAAAATATTCCCTGTGGGTTTTTTGGATTGTTCATGTTCTAGGACAGAGTGTGGGTGCAATGCTTTCATTATCACTAAGCCAAGAAAACTATTCCATTTCTGGTAGGAAGGTGGATAGGGTACAAACAACAAAGAATAGGTCATTTCCTTATGGAGAGTTCTTATAGCGGAAACATGACTTAGGTTAGAGTGTGAGTTTCACAGATTGGGTGAAGTATTACACTCATTTCAACCCACCCTTCTATCGAACTGGATGAAGCACATTCGAAACCTGGTAAGCACATTCCAACCCATTCAGTTTGACCACATATACATGGAACAAAATATGATCGCAGGTCTACTTTCCGAGAGAAGTGTCGCTAGGGAACATGATAAGTTGTATTTTTTTGTTTTTGAACCTGATGTTTTGGTTAATCCTCGCAACATTAGTTACTCATAAGAGATATATTTTGGATTCATTTCCCAAGAACTTTGTTATAATTTTTGGAATATATATAAACTTTGATGTAAGGATGTAGTGCTAAAACTTATAAGGCCCCTATTTTCAGACATTATTAAGACTAGTTTAATATGTCAATACTTCTGAAAAAATTAGATGTAAAGAAAAAAACAATTATAAACGTATATAATATCCTTTTTATTTTAATACAAAGAGGCAGCGAAAATACAACCGTTGGATTCGAGTGTAAAGAAAAATTACATAAATAAAAACAACCACGTGATTTTTCCTATTTTAAATATAAACGTGAACACAAAAAAGTACGTAAACATATTTTTTTTTTAGTGATTTCCTTAAAGTGAAACGTGACTTTAGAATCAATTAAAATTTATGAGTAAAGTCGAGTTTGTTAATTGACCAATCAATTTTAAAATAAATTAAAATGATAAGTAAAGTCAAAAGTCAAGTTTCTTAAAAGACAAATTACGGGTAACTGTTCTTCTGATCGTGTTTCAATCGTGTTATTATCTAGATGACTCCGTGGCACATGTAAAATATGATATGGAAAAGTTAGGTTTTACGTTTTAAGGTGTAAAATATGATATGGAAAAGTTAGGTTTTACGTTTTAAGGTGAGATTACTAAAGTAAATTTGAGTGGCAATGTCAAACTTCTTTGTAAAAGAAATGTACTATCCATAACGTGTCGTAGAAAAAGCGTGAAATTAACTAAAATAAGAAAATTTGGCTTATAGAAAGTACAATTATAGAAAGTGAAATGATTTAAAATAACTAAATTTAGTTGATAATTCAAACTTCTTTTTCAAAAAAATATTAGACTATGATTTTAATCATACTGCATTGAAATTCGTTAATTGCAAGTACTCGAAATCGAATAAAAAAAAAAAAGTCTCTTAGGCTGCCTAACCTGATACGTACACACCAGTGTTAAAACGTGAACAAGAAAATTCAACTAATCTATTATTGAGGCATGTCATTTAATTGTTTGGTCGTTGGGTCACTCGCCTTCATCCATCCGTGGCTTATGTAGTAACATAATGTGGTTGTTGGGTTAATTGCCTTATCGTATTGGTTATTTCTTTGCGATTTGTGGAGTTATATTAGGTTGATTTCCTTATCATCTTGGTTATTTCTTTGCGATTTATGGAGTTATATCGGTATGTTGAGAGGCGTTTTTTTTTTAGTATTGTAGAGTTCTGAGTTTTCGGAGATTGGTGGATTATATAAAATATATCAAGAAATGAGAGAGGGTTAGGATGCAGAGTGATAGCTACGGCTTGTGCAGTTCTCTGATCTTGACCTACAAAAGAAATATGCTCAAGGAATAGTAGTTGAAGTTTCCGTTTCATACAGTGCTATGTTGAAATCTAGATGCATTTTTATAGTTGTTTAAGAAGCTTCAATGGTTAATGTTTCCTCATGTTTCCTTGAAAGAAGATGCTTCCAATGTTTACTTTTTATTATCAAAATAGGGTTTGGTTTGGATGTTTAATGGGTTTTGGCCATGATTGACCGATCTCTACAAGTGGATCCTTGATACATGTAAACCCCTCTTGATTGATGTTCTGAATATTTACCCTTTGGTTTGGGGTTTCTATATTGTGATTTTTTATAATATTGAGGATAAGGAGAACATTTATGAATTTGGATCCACGTTAGATCTCCACAAGTGGATCCCTATACATCTAAACCCCTCTCGATTGCTGATATCAATATTTACCCTTTGGCTTGGGGTTTTTATATTGTGATTTTTTATAATATTGAGGATAAGGAGAACATTTATGAATCTGGATCCTCATTTGTAGGGTAGTGGTGGCCTTTTCATGCAACCTTGGTCTCTCTCCTTTGATACAATTATGGTGTCAATCTCTATGAATCCTTTTTTGATAAGCTTAACCTTCCTCTGTATCTTTGGATCCTACAAACATTATCTTTCATGGGTAATGCATTAGGAAAGTTTTATTGCCACAACCCATAATCTGTAAATTTTTATAAAACCACTTACGATCGAATATGTGTTGAGATAGATTTCAACAAGGGTTTTCTTTGCTAAGATTAATCTAGAAGCTCCACACTATGTATGGCTTTAGAAGCTAGATTATGAAAATGTTCCATTTTGATGTCAAACATGTTATGAAAGAGGGCATGTAATAAAAACACACTGAAAGCATTTGCAAATAGATGTGTATGATAACTAGAGCTCAACATACCCAGTGAAATTCGGATCCCCTCAAAATCCTCAATGAAATCATCTAGAAAAACAACTTCTTGGGTAGATCACACAAATAAGGAAGAAACAAAAGACAACAACAAGTTCCTGGGTATATCACACCAATAAGGAAGAAACAAAAGACAACAATGCTCACACATGGAAGGGTGATAAATGTTACAAAAAATGTGGGCTGGATTCAAGTGGGGAAGAAGAGAAAAAACAATTTTCCAAGGAAAACAAAGAGCCAATCAAAATTAAATAAAATGCGGGCTGGATTCAAGTGGGGAAGAAGCGAAAAAACAATTTTCCAAGGAAAACAAAGAGCCAATCAAAATTAAATAAAACATAGTGAAAATGGAATGTAAATGTATCTGGATCTGAGGAATATTTTGGAAAACTTTAGTTGGAATAGGACTATTTTTTTTAATCATGGGACAATCACTTAAGGATTAGATTGAGAAGTTGGTGCTCAATCTCCAACCCATAAGGGATATTGGTAATTATTGGTAATTTTGAAGAAATGTAACAATTTTCCACCAAATCCCAACTTTCATTTTTAATAGAACTCTCATACCATATCTTTGAAAAGAAAAAATTAAATTGAGAGATGTTGTATTCTTTAGGTATTTAATATAATGCTAAATTTTAAAATTTTGAAAGTATTAAAATAAATTTTAATTAGGATGTTTTAATATTGACATTATTACGTCAATTAGAATTTCAAATAATTAAAAAAACCGATGCAATTTTAATTCAATTAAAAAAATATTAAAAGTTTTTTTTTTATTGTTTTATTAATTCAAAACTATAAATAAAATTTTTAAGGTAAAAAGAAAATTTAATAAATATGTGTTACGACATCTATAAAAATCAAATTATAATAAAATAATTTATATTTAGAATTTAGTTAATAACTATAATAAAAAAAAAAAATAAATTCTTAAAATGAATGTTTCTCTTTCTTTTTATATATATAACACAATAAATAAAATGTGAGCAACATATCAATAAGCTATTATCTTATTATAAGAATTTATTAATAATTATTAAAGCATATTGAGGCTGTCAAATATATATATGATATAAATATTAGGTATGAGTTATAAATCTATGTTACTCTATAATTTAAAATAATAATGACATATTCTTTTAGAATTTTGTGTTTGAAGCGAGTGAATAACATATAAAAACGTAATACTTGTAATAATTTTTGTTTCTAAGCTGTAATGTTATGCATATCATATTATCACATTAAAGAGTTAAATAAAAAATATTATAAAGTTGCAATTATATATATTATGAGTCAGAATAGATCTATAGTTTTAAGAGAGATTCAATATTTTAAGATGCAAATATTTTTTGAATAAATTTTTTTTGGAAAAAATGCACCTCAAGAAATTTGATTCACTTTAGTGCTTGGTATATCTCAAGTCAAAATATATGCGAGTTCTTAATAATAATATTTATATTTATATAAATTTCACATTTCAATCAATATGGGAAATATTTTTCTTTACTTTAATTTGGATTGAAACATTGATAATACATATAATTGCGTAAGTATATGTTTGTCATTTTTATTTGAAGTTCTTAATTAAGTCCATGTTACAAACATATTGTGTATTTTTTTTTTCTAAGTAAAGGCTAATTCTATTAATAAAAGGTAAAAATATAGTTACAAGGAGGTCAAAACCTCAGAGGAAGCCGAAGCTGTCCATCAGTATAGACAAACTGTCCCAGGGATGGGAAAACCAGATACAAAAGGCCCAGAAGACATACAGAGAAAGCTGGCCATGATGGTAAACCATAGAAAAGGTCAAAGAAGAGCTGTAGCCATACTTTATAAACTGCCCAGATAGTCATAAGCAAAACTGCAAAACCAAAGACTTGATGAACTTGCAGAGCCAAAGACCTGATACAAAAGACATTAACAAAAGTCGTATTGACATAGCACATTGGACTGAAAAGCAAAGAGAGAAACTACGAAATCAGACATGGCCCAGGAGGCATCAAACTTCTGTTTTAGGGTCCAGAGCTTCTGCCTCCACCGGGCATGGATTTCCCATCCACAAGTCATCAACATTGTCCTCAACATCTATACTGCTGCCACCTAGAAGAGATGCCAAACACCGAATGCCACCAGAGCCACTTGCCGGATGAATAGAGGCCGAGATTCCCTTGATGTTGTCGTCTGGTGGCTTGAAGACATCAGGGACACTTCCCTCAGCCTGCAAATTCCCACAATTGAACACAATGCCAACGTCTTCCCCCTGGTGCTCGCTATCATCCTGAGACTGCGATGTCAAGGTATGCATAAAGACACTAGGCCGAGCTTCTTCCTCCGCCGAATTACAGTGATGCTGGTAGAGAGAACAGGTCTATTAAGGCGACTTTGGAATTTGAAATGGGTGGTTTGGAAAGAGTTGTGCGGGAAAGGCTTGCCACTGTCTGAGGGAGGGGAAGCCCGAAGCCAGAGTAATAACATTCAGAGGAGCAGGCTGAGAGCGCCCACGGTTTTCACGACTGCCCCTCGGCAAGAACAACCGAGGCGACACACCATTGTCAAGGGAGCAAGGCAACTTGAAGGAGATGAAGAGCAGGGCAAGACAAAGTAGGTGCAAAGGTAAGGGAGCCGATTAGGAGTTATAAGCCAGACATACAACCAGGCTTTCGGAGCATTGCAAGGATGTAGGGACTGAGGCGAGCTAATGAAGGGAGGCCTGATGGGAATGACAGCGGAGAGAGTTGACGAAGCCATAAATAAAATATCATGCGAAGAGTCTCGAACGAAAGGCGCATTCAATTCCGAATTCCAAATGATCTGCAGGTACCCATTATGATCTTAGTTCATCCGCGGGATAGTTTGGGAGATTGTGCGGACCTGCCACCTGCAGGACTAGATGTCGGCGCTGCATAATGCTCTCATTAATATAACGTTAATACACCCGGATCCGGGTGTGTTTCTTCTACTTGGTGCATATCATTCTTCACTATAATGTGGTAATTCATTATTTGGGAGGCTGAGGCGATGCTGGAGAGTGATCCTATATGAAGTTCCAACCCACATTCCACTCCAAGATTTGTAAGAAAGTCTGCCACTTTATTTCCTTCTCGATGGGTATGCTTAATGGAGATGGCCCTGTGTCGAGAAAGCCAAATATCAATGAGCTCAAGCCTTTTTGCCATTCTCCAGCTGTTTCTTACCTTGTGCGAGGGAGTGCCTTGCATGATTTTGGTAGCCATATTTATAATGATTTGTGAATCCCCTTCTATGATAAGCGGAAAAAATCCTTTATCTTGAGCTAAGATAAGACCTTGCCATAGGCCTTCCAATTCCGCTGAGTTGTTGGTATCCCAACCTTTTGAACCAAGAAAAGGCAGAAGAGGAGTCCCCTGATGGTCTCTGAAGATCCCTCCAAAGCTCGAACTTCCTGGATTGCCTTTTGAGGCTCCATCGAAGTTTGCTTAGCGTTATTACGTATTCAATTATGGGGGGGGGGGATCCACTTTGTGGGCAGATGGCCTAGCGAAGGTGGATTTCCTTTGGAGGTAAGCTCTTGATTCAATTGAATATTCCAATTTGCCCAGATGGATTGTTCTTGTGATAGAGAAGGAAGATCTTCCTGGGACCAAGAAATTATGGAGAGGGATTCTTTGATATTTTGACATATGATGGTCCAGAGATTCTCCATAGGCATGGATTGATCCTTGAATATCCGGCGATTCCTTTCCTTCCAAATGTTCCACATCAGGAGTCCAGGAATAAGCTTCCACAGAGTGTTTAGAAGTTTGCTTTGATATGGTGTTTGGTTCCAGTTGCGAACTGTAGCTATGATATCCCCCTGAACTCTGCCCTCTTTTTGGCAACGAAAGCTAACTTTTTCCCATAGCTTGCCCAATGTGACAGGTTTGCATAAGATGTATGGAAGATTCCTCTTCTTGCTTGCAGTTGGGGCA
>APFE031171396.1:0-12148 GCA_000404065.3 Pinus taeda | reverse complement strand
ATACTTTAAAAATTCAAATTCAAATATTTTTATAATAATATGTTTATATGTAAATAACTCCATGATATATTTATGCATAGAGATGTTGTAATCTCTGTAAGTGGGTGTAAACATTTTAATGTTGGTTCAATAAAAATTAAGGATAGGGGAAATCTATATGACAATTTTTTATATCACATGTATTAATATAAGTGCTGAGAGGGATCAAATCTCTTTTCACTCTAAAAGAGGTTTGCATTTCAAGAGATTTGATCCCTTCTCAGATCTTGGCATTCATAATTGTAATTATTAATTATTTTATTTTTATTTGTGTAATTTGACGAAGTCAAAATGTTAAACTGGACATTACATTAAAACAAATGTACCATACTTAGTTGGAGCATGCCTCTTGGTGCAATAAACATATTATTATAAAACAAATAAATATATACTCATGTAGATAAATATATTTATATAGAGTTACTATAATATAATTAGGGGGGTGGAGGGGGATAACATGGGGTACAACAGGAGGTACCCAAGGGAATATTGTGGTGTAATAATGTAAGGATGATAAATAAATGGGTCATAGTTAATAAATAAAATGGTCAACCCACATTATGTAAGGGACTACAAGTAGTTAGGGAATGATGTGATAAGCATAGAGAATAGGGACTCTCCTTTGAGACATGTCGAGTATTTTTTTGTATTGTCAAGCATATGGCTTGAGGAGTGTTCTCCTTCCTTAAGGAGTGATTGTATGGTGCTACCCTACCTCAAGGATTTTTTTGCAGATCATAATAAATATATATTTCCATTCTAGTAATCTCTCGTGCTATTTCTTGGGAATATTTTGTAAATTTTAAATATTTGCAGGTCATATATATTACAAGTGGTATCAAATCTCTTTCTTCGGCAAAGCGAGATTTTTTCCCCTTTTTCTGCAGGAATTTTTTGAAAAAATTAGGGTGGCGAGTTTGCAGATCAGATGATCCGGAGCTCAAAAATTTGTTCAAAATTCAAAGTTTTCAGATCAGTGTGGAAACTGAACGACCGCGTAGTGCTCGTATATTTGAATCCGGCGCAACTCATTTCGTGCAAAACGGACTCCGTATGCTCCCAGAAACATGTTCTGTTTGTTTTCAAAAACAGGTGAATTTGGCAATAAAATTGATAGCCCAGTCAGCAGTCTGTACTGCGAATGTGGCAGGCTGACTGGGCATGGTTGACTGTGCTCTGTCAGGACAATCACGTCTCGCCACTTGTCTGAATATCATTAGCATTGATTTGGGTGACTTTTATTGGTGGGTTGGTGACCAACCACAGGCTGCCACATGGCCCAACTGGAGGCTACCACGTGGTAGCATGGGGGTCATGAAAAACATGTTAAGAGGCCGAACTACACCTCACATGATTCGAACTACAGACCTCATGCCAACAATTATCCACATATTCCATTGCGCCAAGGGTGGGCCTTGTTAAAAGGACCACCCAAACCTTATTTGAATATTAGTTGGGGGCAGATATCGAGTGAGGGCCAAGGGCTAGACCTAACCCTTGTCATTGTGCACAAAAGGACCAAGGGCGGGACTAGGGGTTAGGGCTTAGCCCCTCCTCCTCCCTAACCTTAAAACAATATAGCATGTGACCACAGCCCAGGAACCCATGGGGGCTTCACTCAATGAGCCTCTAACATATCATGTGTGTTCATGGCATATTAAATAATACCCTTAATTTGATAACATATTGTAAAATAACTCTAAAAATCACATTATTTAACCCCCTACCAATATGAATTCAATACAGCTTCAAAATTTAAAAAACCCTACTTTCACTAGATATTGTAGGTATCGATTTCTTCATTAACATTTTTTGTACCCCTTTAAATTTTTTCATTAACTTTGAGCTCCATTTTTTTATGTTTGTCAATATAAAAACCCTTTACCCCTTGTATATCCCCCAATATATTATGTCATTTTTTCCTCAATATATATTCCCCAATATGAACCCACGTGGTATGGTATTTCTCCCCTACTGAAGCCCTTGTGTAGGAACCAAGGGCCAATTTGAAGGGAGCTAGGCCATAGGGTTCAACCCCAGGTCATATGGGGCGTCCATGTGACTAGGAGGGTGCACACAGGTGTCGTTGTGAAATTTAACAAGCCCACAAATTGCGCTGGGATTGTGCCAATTTTTTTCTCCGTTAGTGGAAAATAGGGCAAAATTGTAGGGCAGTTAGCTGGACTTGGCAAATTTGTGGGTCAACTAGCAACGAAACTTGGGAAGCTCATAACTTCTTCAGTTTTGATCCAATTTAGGAGCAGAAAGAGGCTAGACTGGCATTTTTGAGTCTTCTGAAGCTGATGGAATAGGTTTTAGAGCCATTGGAGCACTTCTGAAGAGAATGTTTGCAGGTTTAAGTCTATGGGTGCTAAGATCAACCATGGGGTTGAATCAGTTTTTGAAGGCTTTTGAGAATGGAGAGGACCTTGTACGAGTTTTCTAGCCTTCATATGTTTTCTATAGTAGCTGATACATCTATGGTGTAGCTCATGTTTCTGTTTTCTCATTGCGTCTTTGAGGAAATCTCTCTTTTATTACTTCAAGTGAATTGTTGTACTTGTTATGTTAATTGTTAGATGGAGTATGGGGTCTTGATTTGAGAACCCTTTTCTTGTTGATTATTTCATGACTAACTGTAGGTTGTCATGTTTTTAGAGTGAGAGTTCTTTGTAGAAAAATGTTTCCTTGAAGGGGAAACTAGCCACTTTTTTGGTCAGCACACTTTATGTACTCTTTATCACTGAAGTATTTTGAGCATAATGAGATTGGGTCAATCCATTGAAAGCTAGACCAAGGAGACGGAGCCCAGGAGAGGTGAAATCCTTTATCAATTTTTGAGTGTACTACTGTTATGCTACTTGTTCATTGTTTTTTTAATTCATGTTTTAAGCACATCAATTACATATAAAGACATAAAAAATCATGGTTAACTTGCAATTTACCTCATAATCCTCAAGCACTTTGTTTACTATTTTGAATTGGAATTTAGCATAACAAACACTAACTTTCCCATTCAGATCATCAAATCTGAAACTTTTGGTGATTTTTTTTTTCAAAAAAAAAAAAATCATAGATCTGAGATCCTCTCTAAAAATAACCCAATTGAATCTGAGTTCAAGCCCAACATGGACGTCGACTCTCTAGTAATTTTTTTTGCAGATTTTTGTGGAAAATTTTAAGAAACTAATTGCATATATGAGCTCCTCTCTAAAAATCACCCATTTTGAAAAAGAAAATTGTCTGAATCAAAGTCTGAATGGTGGAAATCTTGCTAATTTAAAATCAGCTGAATGGTGGAAATCTCGCTAATTTAAAATCAGCTCATTTTCAGATGATGATTTTTTTTATTTTTTAATTTTTATTTTATTTATTTTATTTTTTTTTTTTTGTGATAGCCGGACATTTGTAGCACAGATTTGAGTTCACAGAGTGCACATGTCGTGATTCCAATCTCGCAGGAAGATTCAAAAAGGTCATTCCATTTCCAAAAATAGGTTATAATAAGGATTCTGAGCTATATAGACTGAGTTGTGCCCATTTGAAGTTTCCACAAAAGTAAGTGATTTATTTATTACAAAACCCTCATTCTATTTTAAGGGTTATAACAAGATATTTTTTTACAAGAAAAGATGATGATCTTACTATTGAATAATTCATAAAAGAGAAAAAGTCAAAATGCTAATTTTGGAAGACTATGTTAAGTTTTTCTTTAACCGATGAGGCTCTAGTATGGTGGAACTTGTTATCCTCCATAATATCCCAAGGTTGAAAGGAGATCGACAGAGGTAACCTCAAACCACTTAGGGTTCAGTAACTAGCCCTGCTAAACCAGATAGGGCTCTCTATATAAATCTCATAGCCAAATATGACTGGAGTGGGAAAAAGATATTAGGCTAGATATGCTCAGCTCTAGGGTTTTGAAATTTATGGTTTTGTTGGATGAAGAATGAGCCAAGGAACTAGGGCTAGGGTTTCAGAGAAATTAGTTGTAGAAATATGGAGGATCAAGGTAGGTATGTCTCAGTGACACTTTAGGCTTTGTCGGTGTAGTGTAGGGTAGAAAAGGAAAGGATCAAAATGAGCATGGCAAGCATGAATTCATTTATCAGAAGTTGAATAACAAAAATATGAAATTCCTACCAAAACATAGCTTAAAATTAAGAATTTTGTTTATTGACTCATAGGAAGATCACTGAAAGCAAAGAGATGGAAATAAGATGAATTATTCATTGATAAAAGTGAATTACAGAAGAAAAACACTGCCACAAGATCATAACACATGAATTCTTGAATAATAGCTGCAACTAGCTTGTATTACTGCAAAATAATAAAGTACAATAACTTCACTACTCTCAAACATCCAACCCTCTCTATGGCTTAGATTGGGTTACATATAGACCAAAAAATACATCCCCCTCTCTCAGGAGTTGAATTCCTCAGTATAGAATCAGTTTACACAAATCTCTCTAACCAAACCTAATGATGGGGGAGGTTAAAATGAACTCCCAAATTGGCCTAACACTAATTCATTTGGCCATGGAAACCTTTACATGCATGAATCTACTCAATTTTTACTCTGAAAAACATAATTACACCTCAATGCATCATCAAAACCCCTAAAATGACAAATTACATCAGCAAAAGTCAAATTGGACTAAGAAAACTGAGAAAAATGAGTTCTAGGCAAAAACGTAGCGAATTGCCTAAAAATGTAGCATGCCTGGAGAAAACGTAGAGTGCTTCGTATAAGTGACTTTTGGAGGCATTCCCAAGCTCAAAATAAAGATTTGAAAAATGATGGCGAAATATATGCCTGTCTACTACACTATAGAATATTCAAGCACTGAAAAAAGAATATTTCTTGACGTCCAAAAACCATTTCTCCCACAACTACTCCAAAAATGTAGCATGCCTCTAAAAAACATGGTAGAAAGGTGTTTTTTTTGGTACTTTTTTTACCTTTTGAGCTAGCAAAAGCTGCTGACATGGATCTCCAATTACATAAATTTAATGTGCAGGTCATAAGGAATCCAAAAATGAATATTTTTCATGATTTGGAGGCCTCTAGCAAAAACGTAGCATGGGACACATTGCCTTTTTGGACAAAAAATTGTGTATTTATTTAATTAATTAATTTATTTATTTATTTTTATTTTTTCGGCAAAAATAGGCCTCAAAGATGGAGCAATATATCTCTAACCATGAAATTGTTTACAAAACTAGGAGAATTTTTTGTAGATACATATATTTTGAAGAAAAACCTCTCTCAGTTTATGGAAATTCATTTTCATTTGCTCAGAATCGGTGCCACAAAATAATGGCTAAATCAGGAAATAAACTTGGAAATTTTTGATTTTTTGAAATATGTCTCCAAGAAAGTTGCATATCTCCGAATCTATGATACTTATGTAAAAATGGAATGATTTTTTTGTTTCTTGGTCTATTATTGATAAAAACCTCTTTCACTTTTGTCAAATTCATCTTCCTTACTTCAGAAATTGATTTTGAAGTAAGATTGTCCTTATTTGTGGCAAATGACCTCAAAAGCCTAAAAATTATGCCAATCACCTCTGCTGATATGATGAAGTCTATCCCTAATATTGTGGATTTTCCTCTTTTCAATTTAGCGACAAAGGGGCTTGTCAACTTGGCATGGTATCTTACTTGTTGAATTTTCTCACAAAATCCTAAACAACCCACCTTTTGGAAACATTGTTTGCCAAATGCTAAAGACCTCAATTATTTGGTGTCAAGTGGCTCAACCCTTGACACGTAAACTCCTTTTTTGTATGGTTTCTTTCCTCCCTCCATTGTTCACAATTGAAAAGAAAAAACCCCAACCATAGAGATGGGAAGACATAGCTTTTAGAGGGAGCATGGGATTGGGATTAGTATATTTAGGTGAAGGAATGAAGGGGTTAGAGAAGAGATATGTGGGTAAGAAAAATTGGGGAGGTAGGGAGATGTGTTACGAAGTTTAGGGAGGTAGAAAATGATGAGAATAGTGAAGGGATTTCTATAGGGAATTTAAACACAGTGCTAACCCTAAGATTGTCAAAAACGCAACGTAGAAGCTAGGGTTAGGTTTAGGGGTTAGGGAAATGAGGGAGGAAGGTAAGAAAGGTTGTGGGAAGCGTATTTGGGTGTGTAAAAGAGGTCAAATGAGTCGGGAACTAGGTTTTACTATTTTCAAATCAAACAAGAGTGTTGAACTACAAAAATGTAGTGTGCTGGAGAAAACACATTGTGAGGCTGAAAACGCGGCGTGGAAGACACAAAATGCAGTGTGAGGCAAGAAAACATAGAGAGAGGATGAAAAACGCCCTTTGAGAGTAGAAATTAATGCTGAGGTTCTTGGAAGGCTTTCACTTACTTGTATGAATGATGTTGGAAACCTTGCTTGCTGATGAAAACCTTTGGAGGTACCCCTTTGCTCCCAAAACTGAAAACACAACGTACAGGAGAAAATGCATCATGGAGGGAGAAAACATAGTGTGGAGGAAGAAAACGCAGTGTGTAGGAGAAAAAATGCCTTTGAGGGTGCAATTTAACGCTGAGGTTGATTGGAAAGCATTCAATGATATGTAGGAGCTTGATACAATGAAATGAGTAGGGAAATATTTGAATGGCCTTTTATAAGCTCAAAATCACTTTTGTGCATATGTCATGGCATGACATCATTGATCTTCTTGAGAATTTGAAAAAAAAATATTGTGCAGCAAATTTGACATTTAAGTATGCAATATTAGATCTTCATAAAGGATAAAATGTACTTTAGGAACCCAATAGATCATTTATCCCTATTACTACTCTCTTTGATGATGGCCTAGGTGGAAATTATGACTTTTCACATGACATTTTGTATGCTTGACCTAATAGAATGATGAGCAACATGATGACCAAGACACACAACTGAGAAATGATGACTTGACCATAATAGAATTTATTGACCATGAGAATGGAGAGAGTATTAATGACCTAGACACACCAACCAATGATCAAATTTTTGTTTGAAGACCTACTCAAACCATAAAAACTTGACCTAGGACCCTAACAAAAAATTTGAAAGAGCACATTTGATCACTGGTGACTGGCAGGACTGACAAACACTAACAAAACTTACTTGGCTTTGATATAATGTGCGCACTTCCCAATGAAATATTGGAAAAGGTCCTCTTAGACAAGTGGTCACATTTTGGAAACAAAGAAAATAAGAACTATAAAGGATTCTTTTCTACTAATATTTCCATATTACATGTTCATCTAAGTATTCAGAAAGAGAACATTATTTTGTCTATCAATCCTAGTTGCAAGGATAATTTTAACAATGTTAATTTTGTTGAAAATTACAAGTTCTAGCAAAACATACTGAAAAAAGATAGGTTGATATCAGTATGTTCAACTTTATAAAGGTTTGAAGATTTTTGTGGATAAGTATGTGTTGCATTCTGACTTTTATGTTTTAGATATGGTTGATGTTGATGTTTTTTTGGGATTCCCTTGGATGGAATCCGTTGGTACTATCAATATTAATGTGCAGAAAAAATTCTTGAAGCTCTGGTATAAAAATAAGAAAAATACATTGCAGGATATTTTCATTAGTAAACAGGTAGAGTCCAATGAGGCCCAAGAAGAAAAATCTACACATACTGACACATCAAATGAGGAGTCTATGGTGAAACTAATAATGGAATACAATAAACAAAAGTAGGTACCACAAAAGGAGCCAGATACCACTTAGGCAGCATTAGGTGGGGAGTAGAAGAAAGATCCACCATTAGTTAAAGCTTCATCATATCACCATCCTCACCACCCAACAAGACAACAACTAGCAAGGTGGCAAAGAATTAGTAACAAGGACGGAAACCCCTAGAATACACACAAGAGAGGTGCAATGATCCACCCACAACACATCACCACACATGAACTACAAGAAATAAATTCCATCTCAAGTGAGTGAGGCCCTGGCTAGATTGAGTGTTCACATTTTTCTTGGATGGCTAGATGCTCGTGCATGGTACCAATGGACTACTCTTTTGAGTAGATCTTATTATTTGTGTTCTTCTCATGTTTCGGGGATGAAACATGCTTAAGGGGGGTGGAATGTAGTATACCTAGGGGGGATAATATGGAGTACAGAGGGAGGTACCCAAGGGAATAATGTGATGTAATAATGTAAGGATGATAAATAAATGGGTCATAGTTAATAAATAAAGTGGTTAACCTACATTATGCAAGGGATCGTAAGTAATTAGGGAATAATGTGATAATCCCATTGTATTGGATGAATGGTATTAATAGACCCATGGTATTGTATGTATGAAGCCTATATAGAGGCTAGAGACTCTCCATTGAGACATGTCAAGTTTTGTTTTGTATTGTCAAGCATATGGCTTGAGGAGTGTTCTCCTTCCTTAAGGAGTGATTGTATGGTGTTACCCTACCTCAAGGATTTTCTGTAGATCGTAATAAAGATATATTTCCATTATAACAATCTTTGGTGTTATTTCTTGGGCATATTTTGTAAATTTTATATATTTGCAAGTCATATCTATTACATTTATTGTCTACCATAATTTAAGAAAATCTTCTCACAAAAATAGGTAGCACACTTACTAAGAGTTACTACCTAATAATCCTACCAGGAGTTACTATCCACCATTATTTATGTATTTCTTAGTATAAAAATAAATAGAAGTGAAATTTGTTAGTTGATTCACTTAACATCTATTTCAACAATAATTTTTTATATATAAAATAATATAATATAAATATAATTATTTATTATTATTATATTTATATAATTAAAGTACAAAGAAACGATGATTCACATTTCTCAAAATATATATGAATGATTACACTATATAATGATTATTTTATAACTATTATCATATTATAATTATTTATGACATTATGATCATAGAATTAATATAAGCTAGATATCATACATGATTTCTTTTCCCCAAGGAAAAATCGTAATTTTCTATTAATTTGAGAAACTTACATGTTGTAGATGCCAACCAAGCATATGCAGAGGGTTAGGCCAAAGCCTTCAAAAAATATATATGTCTGTACAAAATTACCCAAGAGGGTACACTGTAGCTAATCATAAATATATATACAGGAAAATAAAGAGCATAATATAAGAGTCTGATAATATCAACAACAAAAAATACTGCATTAGGGCCTATCAGCTCCCTAAAATATCTGAGCTATGTATGGATGATGGTAATACTGGTAGTGATCATCCTCCCACCATTCATGTATTAGCCATAGACCCCTAGGCTGGACCGCGACCTCCTTGGATAATTGGTCGACAATCTGATTACATTCCCTATAAATATGATGACAAGAAATATAATCAAATTGTGATTTTAAAAGTATGGCTTCATCCAATATGTTCTTGAGTGAGTGCACATGACATGTATTTGTGTTATTGAACCAATTTATAATGATTTTGGAGTCCCCAAAAATCTGTAAGTGTCTGCAATCATGATCCAAAGAAAAATGAAGAAAATGTCTAAGAGTGATGAGTTCAACATAGTTGTTTGTACCAGCCCCCAGGCCCATCTGGATACGAAAAATATCATTGTCAAATAAATGCAATAAAACAACCCCCCCACATCCTTGATCTTGTGCAGATCCATCAAAGTATGCCTAGGGGTGATCTTAGTCTATATCTTTAGGTGTAATAGCATGAACAGGAGGATTGTGTTCCTCGTCGAGGATTTCGTGGAATGAGATTTTAATCTGGGCGATTGAAAGAGGCTAGATATCTTACATGATATTAAGTTAGATATTCTACATCCTATTAAATTATTTAAGTGATACAAGATTTTTGTATGCTTTAGAGATGAAGGTGATGCTTCTGGCATGGAATTCATGAAGAGTTTGTTGGAAATAGAAAAAGAGGCGAAGGTTACCATCGAGGACCCGTTTAGACATTTCTATCGATTTTCCCTTACTGTAACTTGAGAGATGACTGCAAACTTAGGTATTTGAATAATATAAAGAGTTTTAATATAATATTGGGTTTGATATATAATAATGTATATTGATGCATTATTCTAGAGATATTTAATATAATATAATATTATAATACAAAATATTAATATTATAATATTATATTATATTAGGGGTGGCAAGGAGGGTTTTTTTTGTGGCCCCAGAGAAGTCAAAGTTTTAGAGTATTCATGGGGCATGGGAAGATGAAAAATAATCAAGAATAATCCTATAGTTTACTCTAAGGCATTCTTCTCACCAAAATATTCCAAGTCTCTTCTCTCATTATGTTGGGTGAATCCCCTTTAATAATTTAGTATTTGGTCAAATGAACTTCCCTTAGAGACAAAGTTCTAGATAATCTCTAGAATAAGATTAAGAATGCATCAAAATACATCCCAAATATGAGTTCAAACACATTCTAAGGGATAATAACCGGGAAGAAAATCAATGTGCCAACCAAGGTTGCAATTTGAAGTTTAGAGGGTTGATGGTTAAAGGTCAATTAAGACCATCCTCCATACCTTAGTGGATTAAGCATAAATCCTATTTTCATTATTTTTTTATGAATAAATTCATTCCGTGGACAAAAGGAATCTCCCTAGACCTAGTGGCTTGGTCTAGAGAAACAACCAAGACAAATATGTTATGTTTTCCTTAGAGAAATTTGTAATATGGAAGAAAGACTTACTTGGAAACCAATGTAAACTCTCTTCTTCTCCTTGATTCCAAGTTTTAGCTCCAACTCCAAATTCTATAAGTGGAACTTGAAAAACATCTAAAATAAGAAAGAGAACAAAAACATACAAATATCATATAGAAACATCTCTAAACAATAAGCCAATGAGTGATTGTTCTACATATGCATAAATGAGATATAATGTATAGGAAAATGAAGAATTTTTGTATTAATAAAAGTAGGAGGAGGTTACAACCCTTGAAGACCTTGGGCTTGTAGATCCCTCATATATATTGTCCTTCCTTTGCCACAAAAGCAAGCCTTCAATCATTCCTCAAGAACATGGACAGATTATGGACCTCTAGACCTAAATGAGAAACATGAGGGCATAACTAAGAGTCTCGAAAAGGAAACCTAGTCCCAATAGCAGGTGATGCATTTATAGGAGGAATGAGGAAGTTGTAAATTCATTAAAATAGGGTAAGTTCCACTTTAGAAGGGGATAAGGTCCATGGGATAAGTGATAAGACCCCATTTGTAGGAATTCGAGGATATCCTTAACCAAGAATGGAAACTTCCACAATAGAAGCCTCTAGAAGTAGAAGCTTCAAAATTATTTTTAATTTTTTCGTCATTTTAGGGGCCATTTCACTTGTGTGAAAGAAACCTGTGTTGGAAAAAACTTTTCCTTCTAATGCAACCTGTGTCATCGTACTGTATGAACTAAGGAAGTGTGATGGGGACCTAAAATAGGGTTTTTATCCAATACAATGCAAAATTATTGAAACTTCTGGAAAGGACATGCTTTTGGATTTGCAGGGGATGATTGCAAAGTGTGAATGGATGATTATTGATTTGGGTTCAAGGTCATTTGGTTGAATGTGAAAAAATGGCCTCTAACAGATTGCCCCCTAAAGTACAAAGTCAAAAGCAGTGGTTGAGGAATGAAGTGACTTACCATGTGAAAAGTTTGGATCAAGAATAGATTGGTTGAGATCATCAATTTTCTATTACAATACATTATCATAATGATCTCATTGCTGAGGTAGGAATACCCATACTTAACATATAAGCCATTTTACATTTAAAATAATCAAAGTCATTTCCACTGAAGAAATATTGTGGATGGCACGCTCGGATGACCTTTTCATGACTATAACCATCATACTTTGTAATCTTGTATGAATCCTGAAATCGTAACCCAGATGAATGAAACTAGATTTGAGGTGTTACACTGAAATTTGTCACCATGACTATCTGCAGTTAATATGGCTCCATCAATAGTCATATTATCCTCCTTGTCAAGCCTCATACCTCTGCTCTTCATGTCAAACTTCAAAAAGAGAGAAAGTCACTTAAAAACATGTTTATCTCTGGGTAAGCAGGTTCTCTCTACCTTGCCTGCGTGTACGCATCCCAAACACA
>APFE031171394.1:10991-78578 GCA_000404065.3 Pinus taeda | reverse complement strand
TTTATTTATTTATAATACACGCCCCATAGTAATTTTATCATAATAGCCTAAATTCTAATCCAACAGTGTCAATTTTTATACACAAACTTGATTATTAACAAATAATTTCCTTACGGAACTCGTTCACTTGTGAAAAAATTTGGGCCGCAAATGACATCAACGATGAAGACAAGAAACCATGTTTCCTTGGAAAGAGAGTGGTAGGAGGTTGGATCGGGGATGACGAGTCGCACTGACAAGGAGCTTTAGGGTTTTGCAGCGTGTCGGCACACCAGAGAAGCGATCTGGAGAATCGAAGTTCAGGGAAGGAGCAGGAGCACTCATTCAGTTTGGTGAGGATCTGCGTGGGGGGAAACAAGAAAGCGAAGACCAGTTCGAGCGATCAATTCTGAAGGTGGCCATGGAAAGTAACCCGGGGAGGGGAGAGATCCCCTCCTTTAAAAACGTGGTGGCAGGGGAATCCAGTGGTGGAAGCAGATCAGAACCACAGACGGACAACGCTAAAGATATTCCAGTCTTGGGCAATCAATGGGAAGCAAAAATCGGGGGAAGGTGTCTTCCAAGGGCCCAGAAATGACCAAGGTATGTGATCCCAAACAATAAACTGGAAGATTATCGATGCTACATGAAAGACCATGCTTTAATCTGTAAGTTTATAGGCTTTTGGCCCTCTGAGAGGGATTTGGTAAAATGGATTCAATTACGATGGAAACCAAAAGGGCATATTGATCTGAAATTGGGAGCAAAGGGTTTCTTTACTGTTATCTTTGTGAATCTAGAGGATAAGGAAAGAATCTTCGAAGAGGGACCATATTTTATGAATAATGTGGGGTTATTCATGAGACATTGGGAGGAGAGGTACAACCCGGATGCAGAAAAACTGCTTGCTGCTCCTGTATGGGTTCGTTTGTTTGGATTACCATCAGAGTTTTGGAACCCTGAGATTCTAGAAGGAATCGGAAACTCAATAGGGGCTTTTGTCAAAGTTGCAGAATCAACCAAAAGGGGAAAATTTACATCCTACGCAAGGATCTGCGTATATATGAATATAGCAGAACCTTTGCCTGAATTTGTGGAGGTGGAGTATCATGATGAAATTTGGCAGCAACCATTAGATTACGAGCACATACCCTTTCGATGTCGTAACTGCCATGAATATGGACACCTGTACAGAGAATGCCCTCAGAACAGGGAAGGAGAGCTTAAAAGAATAATAGAAGAAGAGAAAAGGAAAAAAGCGGCAACTGAGACATAAGAGAGGGGTTTTAAGGAAGTCCACAGGAGACAGAAACCGCGGACCGAGGGACAAAAAGAGAAAACAAAAGGAAAAAACATCCCAATGGAAAATCAAAACAAATTCCAAGCCCTCCAAGACGAGGCAGAAGAGACAGAAGAAGGTAAACAGGAAGACCCGGTTATGGAAACTATCCCGATGGAAATCATAACGGATACCCTAGGCAAATCCAACAGCCAAATGAAAGAAACTGAAGTTGAAATGGGTGATCCCCAGGATAAAACAGGAGAGTAACCTACACAAGGGTTAGACAAGCAGAAAGAGAACGGGACCGAAGAAGAGCGGATAATGAAAAAACTATTGCAAGAATGGAGGCATTTAGATGAGAGATTCATTCTTGAAATCCAAAAACAACAATACAAGGAGGCCTATCAAAAATTTAAGGAGAAGAAAGGGGGATTGATGGAGATCGGACTGGAACAATCAGAAGCGTCAGGGTCTTAGACCGTAGGAATGGACGGACATGGCAAAGGAGGAAGGAAAAGAGGGAGGAAACCCATGAATGAGACGATCCAAGCAGTAGGGGAAACTCTTGTCAATTCCGGAAAAGTAATACCTTTGTCTGAGGTATTTCACCCCCCTCCTAAAAAGTTTCAAATGATTATCATGAGTTGGAACATAAGGGGACTTAACAGTAAAGGAAAACAGAGGTACCTGAAGGAGAGGCTGAAGAGAGATAAACCGAGTATAATGTTGATTCAAGAAACTAAAATGAATCAACAGCAGATACAGGAAATCTTGGACAAATCTAAATCAAAATTTGAAGTCATGGCCCAGGACGCGGAGGGGTCAGCTGGTGGTTTAGCGATTCTATGGAATTCAGAGGAGGTCATTTTCGAAAATTGGATCAGCCTTCCCAAAATCCTTTCTGGAGTGTGTAGGATAGTAGGAACGACGAAAAGAATCCTCATTTCCGGAGTGTATGGCCCTCACCTTCCCAGGGGCCGAAAAGAGTTTATGAGGAATATTCAGGCAGTAAGAAAATTAATCCCGGACGATTTATGGATAATAGGCGGAGATTTCAATTTGATCTGGGATTTAGGAGAGAAATGAGGAGGCATCAGGAGACAGGATCCAGGTATGGACGATTTCAATGAACTCATAACAAATCTAAGACTAGTAGACACTCCAACAACAAATGGTGTGTTCACCTGGAATAACAGGAGGGGTGGCAGGAATCAGATTGCATCAAAGCTGGATAGATTCCTCCTATCTGAGCAAGTTCTGAATAGGGATGTTTTCATAGAGGCCAAAATCCTCCCAGGCTTAGGATCTGATCATTGGCCGATATGTTTAGAAATTGACATTAAAAAAATCAAAAGCAAGAAACCTTTCCGTTTTGAGTCCTTTTGATTCAGAAATCTGGATTTTCTCAATAAAATAGAAGAATGGTGGATCCAAAGTCAAGTTAGAGGACAATGCAAAATGCATACTTTCTAATTAAAGCTTAAGAAAATAAAAAACAAAATTAGAAAATGGAACAAGGAGGAATTTGGGAATATCTTTGAGGACAAACAAAAACTTGAAAAGGCAATGGAGGAGGTATAGCAGCAAATTATCTTAGAGGGAAGAGATGAAGAAAGGAGTAAGGAGGAGAGCAGTTTAATAAGCCAGCTGGAGGAAAGGAGAAATCAGGAGGAGATCCTATGGAGACAGAAGTCAAGAATAAATTGGCTATGGGAAGGAGAGAGGAATACTAAATTCTTTCATCAAGCAATGATTCAACATAGGCAGCGGAACCGGATCTTCTCAATCAAAAATGAAGCAGGAGAGAGAGTAATAGAACAAGATGGAATAGAGCAAGTCCTAGTTGATTACCATAAGGGGATCCTCACCGAAACCCAGGATGACAGAGGGGAAGCAATAAATCAAATCTGTAAGGAAATCCCAAAAATGATCACAGATGAGCAGAACAAAGGCCTCATGCGCGCATCAACACTAGCAGAAGTCGAAAAGGTGATTACGAACATGAAAAAAGGAAAAGCACCGGGTCCGGATGGCTTTACGGCCGAATTTTATCAAGCTGGATGGAAGTTTCTAGGACAGGACATCCTGGAAGTTGTTGAAGAATCTCGAATAAAGAACAGAATGTGGTCAGGTATTAATTCCACCTTTTTAACTTTGATTCCTAAGACTAATAATTCTGAGGAAGCTCAAGGATTTCGACCTATTTCCCTGTGCAACGTTATTTAAAATAATTGCTACACTGGTGGCAAAAGATTGAAACCGCTCCTCCCAAGCATCATCTCCCCTGAATAAACGGGTTTTGTTGAAGGAAGGCAAATACTAGATGGTTTAGTGGTGGCCCAAGAGATGATTCATTCCCTCAATCAACACAAGCGGAAAGGAATGATGATTAAATTGGATCTCTCAAAGGCATATGATCGCCTGAATTGGAGGTATCTCTGTGCGGTGATGGAAGCATACGGTTTTGAAAAGCGCTGGATTGAATGGGTATTCAGTATGGTCTCCACCCCCATTTTCTCAATTTTGGTCAATGGTACTCCAACAAAGCCCTTTAATGCCTCTAGGGGTATAAGGCAAGGTGATCCATTATCACCCTTTCTCTTTATTCTAGCAGCAAATGGACTCGGGAGAATCATAAAAAGAGAATCTAGGAGAAATAAGCTCAGAGGACTAAAGCTTTGGGGAAACAATTTAGCTATCACACATCAAAAATTTGTTGATGATATAATGTTATTTGGAGAAGTCAGTCTCAGGGAGGTCAGGATAATCAAGGAAGTTTTGGAGGTTTTTACAGAAGCTTCTGGCATGGAGATCAATAAGGAGAAATCGTGCACTTTCATTTTTAACACCCTGGAGGCAATAAAGGCCCACCTCACCAGAACCTTGGGATTCAAACAAGGAGAACTACCTACTAAGTATCTAGGTAATCAACTGGACATACATCCAACGCGCATGAAGAATTTGCAGGAGGTTATTGACAAAATAAAAAGGAGGTTATCAAACTGGTCGTTCAGATCTTTGAACATCGCCAGCTGCATAGTCCTTCTAAAGGCCGTTCTCTAATCAATTCCAGTGTATACCCTATCTATAAGAGCTGCCTCGAAAGGCGTTTGTGCAAAACTAAGGGAGATTTTTGGAAAGTTTGTCTGGGGAGGTCCAACTCAACAGAGGAAATGGGCCCTCGTTTCTTGGGCAAATCTGATCCAAAGGAAGGAAGAAGGAGGTTTGGGGGTGAGGGATCCTGAAATTCTAAATAAAGTTCTAGGGGAAAAATTATGGTGGAGATGGCTGCAAGGAAGGACAGATGTATGGAAGAAAATTTGGGAATACAAATATAATATGCCGGAACAAACTGAAGAAAAATTGAGAATCGAAAACACCCCAAAAGGATCATCAATTTGGAATTTGGCGAGCCAGAATAGAGAATTGATAAACCAGCATGCATTCTGGGAGATCCAAGGGGGAGAGAAAGAAAAATTTTGGGAAGATGGATGGCAGCAAAAAAGAAAGATGAATGAAATACAAACCCTTCAAGATCTTCAACAGAGAGCACTGAGGATAGGGATGGATAATGTAAAGGACTATTGGGTGGAAGAAGAAAACAGAGAAATATGGAGAAAATGGAAAAAACCAGGAGAATGGACTGAAAATATAAATAGGGAGATAGAGGAAAGTTACCTTAGAGAAATGGATCTTAGAAAAATACGAAACAGGACTGGGGAGGACATCCTAAGATGGGGCAAAACAATGAGAGGGTCTTTCACAGTAAAGGAAGCCTACTTCCTGACAACAAGGCAGAATCAGGATGAAGAAGATCAAGACTGGAAGAAGATTTGGGAAGGAAAATGGTGGCCAAAAGTCACAATCTTTGCCTGGTTGGTTAGCAAAGGAAAGATTTTAACCTGGGATAAAATCATAAAGAGGGGTTTTCAAGGCCCGTCAAGATGCAGCCTCTATAACAGGGAAGCAAAAAATCAAGAACACCTTCTAAATAAGTGTCCTTTCGCAGAAAAAAAGCATATGGGAGAAGATCAGATTTCTATTTGGTAGAACAATGAGAGACCAGACTAATATTCGCAAGACCATAGGTCAATGGGGAACAGGGTAATTCCACAGTAATGTGGTCAGAAGAATATGGAGTCTAGCGGTTGGCTTTATGATCTGGTTCATATGGAAGGAGCGCAATAAAAGAATATTCAGGGGGAAAAACAGTAGGCCAGAAAAGGTTTGGGAAGAGATAAGTAAAGAAATCAGGGAAACTGTGCTTTCAGATAGATGGGATGAGGAAGATTGGAAGATAGACCAACATGAAGGTAGAATAGCCTCATTGCTAAACTTAGAATTCAGTTTGATCTACCCAAGAAAAGAGAGGCAAAGCAACCCACAGGCTCAAAGTCCCAATCATTTTAGCTACCCCGGGATTCACTCCATCAAATTGAACTTCGATGGAGCTTCGAAGGGTAATCCAGGCCCGACAGGTCTTGGAGGTATCTTCCGGGATGGAAAAGGAAAAACCAGATGGGTTTTTGCTGAATGGTTAGGAGAGATGATGAACAACGAAGCTGAACTTTGGGCTGTTCACGAAGGCCTGAGGATAGCTGTTTGAAATAGGTACCTGAACCTGGAAATTGAAGGGGATTCGCAAATCATGATTGAGATGTTGCGAAAACTCAAGGATGGGCAGAGGTGGGATAAAGTCACTAAAAGTTGGAGGACAGTAGCTATCATCAAAGACATTGAGGAACTGTTAAACAAGATTGATTACAAGACCATCAATCATGTCCGACGAGATGGAAACAAGGCGGCAGATTTCCTAGCAAATTGGAGTAGCAAGGAAGCATGCAGTAAATTGGATAGAAGTTGGACATCCCTAGAGAGAGATCACAGCTGGGACGGCCTCAAAATAATTTTAAACCATGATCATGATGAAGCAACAAAGGATACTACAGGAGGAAACTGAACGCCCGATCGGGCTGGATGAGGTGGCAAGGAAAGAAATGATGAATCGGCGGCACATGGATCAAGCGGCATCAGGTGACGATCAAGGCATTATGGCCATAGGCAAGTGGAACAGCCGGCAGAGGAGTGGAGAGGGTCCGGTGACCGATGGAAGGGACGGAAGGTCAGTGAAGGCTTCAGCTCATAATGACATGGGCCTCGGGCTAATCAAATGACATAAAACAGTAATTGATACCACCATTCTGAGGAGTCGTGAGAGCGTAGGGTGGCGACGGGAACAACGCCGAGAGCAGAAAAATTCACCTCATACCAGGCGCTCAGGACGTTACTGCAGGTTGAACAGGCCCCGGAGGGAAGAGGGTGGAGGTTATTGCAGCGGGCGAAGGGAGATGGAGGCGGAAGGAAGCGGGAGCGCGAGGAGATGGACGCGCAGCAGTGGCCAAGAAGACCAGAGCAAACCCGAAGAAGACAGGAAAGGAAAACGAAAGGTGGAAGACGTAGTGCAGGCGAGAATGCAGGTGTTTGAGATATCGGAAGGCGAGAGCGAGGAAATGGAGAAAGACCAGGAGAATGACGAGTGGAGGGGACGATGGAAATATCACCCTGCAGACGAAATCAAAGAAATAGGAGATGTCCCAGGCCAGTCGGAAGGCAGAGGCAGGGGAGGCTTCCACGGAAGGAAGGGTCGCAGAGGCAGAGGGGGTCGTCAGAGGAAAGCTTTGGCGGAGGGGAGAAGCCGACGAGGACGGAAATGCAGCCCCAATCTGGAGGAGATGGCTGAGCCTGCGGGGGGTGAAGGGATGAGGCAGACAAGGCAAATTATTGGGAACAGAGTCAGAATAGTTGAGAAGGAGTATAGGGAGAATTCCAATCCCAAGATCAGGAGAATTATGGAACACTGGGAAGAAGAAGCCATCCAAGCACAATCTGAAGAAGAGATGGAGGATTGGATTGCTCTCATGCCTGACCCTGGTCATACCAGAGGCAGAATGACCCTTTACAAGCAGTCTCTTCACTTCTACTGGGTCATGAAAAGGCTCATGGCTAAAGCCTTGGAACAAGTCGCCATGGAGATGGCTGAGATGGTCCAGAGTATTCCGAATGTGAAAAAAGAATTGAAGGATATAGTCATAACCCTGCTCCTGCAAGAGAAAAGACTGGAGGACCTGCAACAGCAGCTGGTGGCAAGTGGAGCGCTGGTGAAGAAGGAGACAGTTCAGCAAGCTGAACCAGAAAAATAATGATCAAAGGCATGTTCAGTTTTGATATAGGATCTGCTTACTTTACTTTACTTTAGGCATGCAGAAATATGATGTTTTTATAAATAGGAAACAGTATATAGTTAGAAATAAGGAAAAAGACAAAGGGTATAGAACCAGGAAAGAACAGTTTCAAACATTCTATTTTTGGGCTGCTGTGAAGAATTATCGGTGGTCAATAAACCCGGTTTCCCTCCGAGGCGGGGTGAGACCACCCTGACTTTGTAATGTTTTTTTTTTTTGTGTAAATAGAAATCGGAACTACCCAACTTACAAAAAAGAAAGGTATGGTGATTCACTCAAAAACTGCATAGTAAAATTTTTAAATTTTGTTCTTTATTTCACTAATAATTTTTTTTACAATTTATGTTAGGGTTTAATTAAAAGAGAGCTCATTTGCAAGAGAGACATATTGAGAACACTGTGGAGCTACAAAATATTTTTGATCGCCAAACGATTAGAAGTTGAAATCTATGGTGATTCACTCAAAATCCTCAATAGCAAAATTCTTAAATTTTATTGTTAAAATATTTTACAATTTCAGTTAGATTTATTCATAATTCAGGAAAAAAAGATTGAAAACCCTGTATAATAAAAAATTTACCATTGATTTTACTAATAAAAAATTTTACGACTGCTTTCTTATTTAAATTTAATTAAAATTCAGACAAAAAACAAAAAATTCAATACTTACCTTAAACCCTTGCTTATTCCTGCAAAATTTCACCTTAGGGTTTAATTTCCTCTACCACTTCACAGTTAGGATTTTTCAATTTAGGCATTTTAGATATAATGAGTTTGTGTACATACTATATATAGGGTGTTGAACATGTAAAGTAGGGGAATCAATTATTGACTTAGATTCAAACTCGTCAGCCCTCTCCATTTTTTTTAAACGACTATATGTTCTGCGGTGCGCCCTCTGTAATATAACGCATCAGTACTCCCTATGTAATACAACACATTGATATATCATAACACTCTATATTATGTCCAGTCTGTTAATCATTGCTCCCAGTGTAATATAACGCACTGACCCACCTCTTCGAAATAACACTGTTAAATCATTTCGGTACATTTATTCTTAGAAAGCACACTGTAATAATTTTATATTATTTAAAAAAAAACCATGACGGTGTTGAACAATTAAATGCCCGGTGCATTTAATGTTCTAAACGCACTCGTTACCAGAGGCTTTTTTGCTAAAATTAATTTTATTTATTTGTAAAATATATTTAATGGATTCGATATTGAATGCTACAGGTTGTATACTGGTAAAAAAATGTCTCGGAAGGTCTAAAGTAACAAAAATATTGATCAACACAATGATAGCACATCAAAAAAAGTAGAAAATGAAAGTTCTTTGTAAATTCTTTACAAAATTAGTATGTTTGAACTATATGTAAGTTTAACTAATATGTATTGGTTGGTGGGTGTCATGCAAAGCTACAAAATAAACAAGGTCGATAAGGTTATTTCTAATCTAAATGCAGAAGAACATAAAAGTCTGATAGAAAAATTGCAGAATGATGAATTAGGTGAATGGTAAAATACTATTCAATATGAATTTTTTTTTTAATTTTCATTAATAATATACTTAATAATATTAGATACCATGTTTCAAACAATCTATTAATTCATATATGTTTAATGTTCTAAAAGGAGCAACAACTAAGGAAAAGATCAATGTCGTTCTAAGAAAAGAAAAATTAAAGAACATGTAAATAACAATGATTGGTTCTTAGCTCATCTAGTGTGGTGTTGGAGGTTAATGAAAGGGGAATTTTTTTTTTCATAACTATGAGAGATCTAGTGGATCGAACGTATAGATGTACTTTCCACTTACAATACAAAAATCAATCCAATGATTCTAAGAACCAAATTATATCTAAACTACATGAAACATTTCCAGAGCAATGGTCAATGAGACATGTCACACTTGCAATAGCAAAAACATACAACAACAAAAAAGAATAATTCAAAAGGTAATATTCTTAATTGTATTAAATGATTTTCTAGAATTATATGGATATATTACTACAAACCATTCATTTATTAATATCGATTTTATTATATTTAGTTTTCATATATCATTATAAAAATAGTTTATTACCTTTTTTAGGAAGATAATGAAAATCCCAAATGATCAACGTGCTGATATGCAAAACATGCCAGTAGGAATGTCCAAAAAGTGTATAAGGAGGGTGTTAAAGAAATAAACATAATTGCATCACAAGAGGAGCCATCTCAACAACAACGTCCTTTAAATGTATGTAATCATGATTGATTTTGTACAAAAAAAAAAAAAAATTGCATTAAATATTATTTTTCAAGTATTTTCTCGCAGAAAATAAAACAAAATGGAACTCATTCATTGCATAAAACAGGACGACACAGAAGAAAATGGTTGATTTCAAAGTCTGTGAGTACAAATTGTTAATATTTATTTATAACAACTCAAGGTATCATTTTTGTATATTTTAAGTTTTTTTACAACAACCATCCTTGAATGTCTTCAAATAAGTGCGAACATACAAAGAAGAGCCATCAGAAGAATTGATTGACATTGGGTTAAATAAGGGTTGTGAGTATATGTTGCCATATCAAAAATTAATTGTGGAATTTGTAAGTATCTGTGTTGTTTTACTTATTTGAGTTTATAATGAATTGAGCAAATAAATCATTTATATTAAATATATGATTTATAATGGGGTTTAAAACATGTAGGAAACAAAGTATGGAACTACATCAGCAGAAGACTTGTTGCAACGAGGCATGAGACTTGGTTTTGAAACCATGTGCATGGTTTATGAATCACTTCTTATTATGGTACATTGCTATTCAATTTATATTGATGTATATTATTTATTTCAATTTTCTTTATTCTCACCAATGTAGATACACTCATTACACCTTATTTTTATGTTTGCAGATGGAAATGCAAGATCAAGAAGATGAAAACAATTGATGCAATCAACAAAATATTCCTACAAATAACCCAAGTCATGGAAGTAGCTCGAGCACTGACAACAGTTCCAATGAAGAATGATGATCGATTTGGATATCAATGCAACCTGTTGTATTTTTTGAAATAATTATATGTGAAAATCAGACATTTTGTTTAATGTAATGGACATAGTGTCCCAATTGAAAGACAAGGGGTTACCAATAACAATCTAATTTTGTATGACAAAGAGCCTCTTATTGATATAAAATAAAATACATTTTAATTTATTCTATTGTGTTATCCAATGTTGTTGTGAAATGTTACACCAATGATTAAATATATGGATGATTAACTATTATAGTGAAGAGATTTAGAATCTGATAATATAACAAATTAATCCAAACATGATATACAAATGCAATAATCAAATTTTAATTTATGTGAATATTTTTTATTTTTTTTGGTAAGCTTGGTAGGACCTTCTCATTTTCAAGTTTTTACATGTCCGTTATTCACCCTATTTCCGGGGAGGGTAGCACAAGAATCGAACCCAAGATCTCTGGTTCGGTGAGACTTCATTTCCACGGCCATTGCCACTTGAGCTACCCCATGCGGACTTAATTTATGTGAATATTGTTATATTATATATGTCGATTTTTTTTATGAATAACAAATTTAAATATTTATAATAATTTCACTATCACGGGTCAATATTTCCAAAAAAGAGAATCTCATTCAAAAAATTGGTGTGTCTATAACATATAAACGTGTTAGTGCGTTATGTTATATAAAACGCGTCAGTGTCTTTTAAGAAAACGAGAGAATTCATGCATTTAACTCTTCAAGAACCGGTCCCCTTTGAGAATAATGCCCCGTTGCATTATAATTCTTAACACATCGTTGCTTTCATATAACTAACCCCCCGATCCCACAAAATAGTATTTCCAACTTGGTGCATTATGAAAACTAACAACATCGGTCCTTTTGTATAAGTAACGCACTGGGGAGTTTGTAGAAACGATACGCACCAGGGCTTTTGTACAAACGATACGCATCGGCATTGCAACTTCAAAAAAAACACCAATCCAACAATTAATTTTTGTGTGCCCCAGTGTCATTCATTAGAAGAACGCCCTATGGCTTTTTTATCTCTTAGCATCGGTGTGGTATATATTACGCACCAATATCCTTTGCATTCAATGCCTCTGTTAATTTTTTCAACTAGGGTTAAATTCCACAATGGACAATTCATCTGACCAATATGATGCTTGCATTAAATTCCTCTTTTTGAGATGACCAAAATCGACCTAAAGATCACCCAGTTTGGTCAAGCAGAAGTTAAGTTTTGAATTATTTTATTCATACATGCATTATGGAATGGATCGGCCCTAAACACATGGGTAACTGCTTAGGTTGGCCTTAACCCCAAGTGAACCCTCAGAAGAGCCAATAAATAGAAGCAACCTCAAGCTCATTTGAAAGCATTGATCAATACATCTTCTATTCTTCTCTTTTGTCTTGGTTCACACAAGTTCGACAGAAAGAGTTCACGCAAGGTTTTGAAATCATAGGTGTAAGGTTCGCTCTGACTTAGGGTTTTCTGATCCTCAGACACTGGCATAAAAATGGGCATTTTATTCCCTAGACACTAGCACACAAGCTTATGGGAGTATCCAAAGAGCCCTAGACACTAGCACAGAGGCTTAAGGGAGCGTCCAAGGGTTTAGAGGAAAATCTAAAGGTGTCAGCCCCTAGGCATTCGCACAGAGTAGTCCTGAGAGTGTCTAGGTCATCCTGAATGTACACATAGAAACTAGAAGAGAGAGCATGAGGATTTTTTAGCATATCTGGTGGTTTTGACCTTGGATGCATGCACAAGGTTTTCCTAAGAGCATTTGAGCAACTACAGATGCCCTCACATAGTGGCAGAGAGAGCATCTAGAGAGTTTCAGACGCATGCATACATTTTTTCTAAGAGCATCTAGGGTTTTAATCTTGGGTTTATCAGTTGGCTTCAATGATCTGATATATCTGGGTTTATCTCTGTTGTTATACAGATTTGTAGATCTTATTTATTAGTATCCGCTGCAAACATATGTATTGGGCTCATTGTACTCTCTGCTGAAATTTTTTTATGACAATCTATTAAAGAATAAGATTTGAAAGGGTTCCCCCTTGTGGGGTTTTTCCATGGTCTTGGACCAATCTGTTGTCTCTTATGGTTGTATTGTTGTCTTCTTTTTCACTGCATATATTGTTCTTTCTTCAGTTACATTTATGATTGGTGATATTGCTAATAATTGAATACATTGTTAATGAAGAAGTAAATTAGGCTAAAGTAACTGATACAACATAGAACAATCAGAAAATTTAACATGGTATCAGAACTGAGGTGAAGGACAAGCCCAAAAGAAGAGAAGCATTGAAGTCCTCATTTTCAGAAAGCATATTGCCTAGTCAAGGTCAAAATGTTGTCCTCTACCTTTAACGAGCATGAAAAGTTGGGTGATGCATCAAACTTTGCTGCATGGAAAGTCATATTGGAGATCATAGCTAACAACAATGATGTGCTGGAATACATTCAAGGAAGGATGTCTGAGCCTCCAAAAAATGCTTTTGCTTCCCTCAAGAACAGGTACAAGAAAGGTGAGTCCAAAGCAAAGAAAATTATAGCTGATGGTTTACAATATCATTTACTTGCATGTATTGGGAATTTAAGAAAGTTTAAAGATATGTATGACAAGATAGTCAACATGTATGAAATCAACAACTTGAATGAAATCATCACCTTCAAATATCAACTCAAGAAAACCAAGATGAACAAAGGAGTATTTGTTCAATCCTACATTATTAGGAACTCTCACCTTAGAGATCAATTGCAAAGAGTTGGAGAAAATGTGCCTTATAGGGAGCTAGTAGTTGTGACTCGTAGAGGTCTCCCTCCTATTTGGGAAACTTTCATTACTACAATCAATAACAACAATGTCCTTGTGTCATTTGATGAAATTGTTGGGAAGCTCACTCAAGACGAATCAAGGATGATAATAAGAGGAAGGATTCAAAAGCATGAAGAGGGAGAGCTCATTGCATATATCACTCATGGCAAAAGAAAGAAGGCAAAAAGAGGTCCATCAAGGAATCCTCCTTCTCAAAATACGAAAGGAAGGAATGACATATCGCTATCTCATATTGAATGCTTCAATTTCCACAAGGCAGGTCATTATGCTCGTGACTGTCCTAAGAAGAGAAGGAGGCCACATTACAACACTAGAGGAAACTATATAACAAAAGAAGACGATCAAAGAAATAACCATGATATAATATATGAAAGAAGAATAAGAGATTCCTCAAGCAACCGTGAATAAGATTCTCCTCCTCAAATGAAGTCAAGGGATCTTAGGTATGAAAATAATGTTGTAAATAAACCTGAATGCATTCTTATAATTGCTCTTACTAGTTCTTCTCCACCAGATTCGTGGGATATTTGGTTGGTTGATAGTGGGGCCACTCGTCATTTCTCTGGATACAAGGAAGTCCTCTCTAATCTAGTAGAGAGGGAGACTAGGCTAAATATCATTCTTGGAGACAACTCCACTCATCCCGTAAAAGGCTTTGGATCTGTCGAATTTCAGCTGAATTTTGGGGAATCAGTTCTGTTGCATGATGTTATGTATGTACTAGGATTAATGAAGAATTTGGTATCTATATCTGCATTGGAAGATAAAGGGATGAGGGTTTCCTTCATCAAAGGAAACTTTTTGACTTGGCATGTTGGTTCACCTATGAGAGATGCATTCACATTAGGATTGAGATTTGAAGTACTCTATGGAGTCACTTGAAAACCTCTTCTAGAATTGGTTCATAATACCAATCATCTGAGCGAGCTACGACACCGCAGGCTGGCTCATCTACACTATGATGCACTTTCGAAGTTGAAGAAATTTGTCTTAGGTATTCTCGATGTTCAAGCTCATCATAATTGAGTTTGTCCAAGTTGTGCGAGTGGAAAGAAAACAAGGGGACCATTTCCCTCTTAAAAGAACAACACAAATGACATCCTCCATCTCATTCATATATGTGGTTTGATGCATGTACATTATGTTGGTGGTAATCTCTACTACATCACCTTTATTGACGAATTCTCAAGAAATACATGGATATACTACCTTAAGCACAAGGATGAAGCCTTTGAAATATTCAAGGAATTCAAAGCCTTGATCAAAAATCAATCAGGAAATAGAATCAAAGTCTTTCGGTCCGACAATGGAGGAGAATGCATGTCAAAATAATTCATAGCATTTTGCGATAAATAAGGGATCAAGAAGGAAACAATTGTGCCATATACTCTTGAACGTAATGGTTTGGCTGAAAGGAAAAACAAGTCTATAGTAGAAGTTTCCCGTGCCATGCTCCATGATCAAAAGGTGCCAAAGTTATTTTGGGCCGAAGCTGCATCTACTGTTGTATATATTCAAAATAGGGTGCCTCATCAAGCATTAGAAAACAAGACCCTTGAAGAAATATGCGCAGGTATCAAGCCTGATATTAGCCATCTTCATGTATTTGGATGCCTCGTATATTTCCATGTGTCGAAGGGCAAAAGGAACAAATTGGAAGTTACACGAAGAAAAGGTACATTTGTGGGTTATTGTGAAAATTCTAAAGCATATAGAATATATATTCCTAGTCAGAGGAAGGTCGAAATTAGCAGGGACATAACATTCGATGAAGATGCAGCTCCTGGAAAAGCAAGAGAACTTCCTCTGCCTCCTCCTCCAAAGGAAGAGAATGATGACTGGGATATTCTAGATGGTTCTTATGTACTCGAGCCTGATGTTGATGATGACCTCACAGAGCCTATGGATCCATTAGATCCTCCTCCAAGTGGTCCTCCTACTAGGAAGAGACCACTTTGGCTCTGTGATACTTTACAAGAATGCTAAAAGAAATGTTCCCATTCGTAGTTCATTCAGAGAAAGAAAGCAACCATGCAGGTATTAGGGATATGTTGGAGCCATGAGCACTACGATTCAAGCCGAATCGTCCTCATCCGAAGAAGTTGTAAAAGAATAAGTTTGGAAGGATGTGATGTCTAAGGAATATGAATTGATTGTGAAAAATGATATATGGGATGTTGTACCTAGACCGAATGGGAAGTTTGTTGTGACTTCAAAGTGACTATTCAAGATCAAACATGGAACTGATGACAGCATTGAAAAATACAAAGAAAGGTTCATAGCTCGAGGATTCTCTTAGAAAGAGGGAGAATATTATGATGATAAATTTGCTCCCGTGGCTCGATATACAACCATTTGTTCTATAGTTGCCCTTGTTACGAGTCAGGGATGGACTCTTCATCAAATGGATGTAAATACCGCATTCCTTCATGGTGTGTTACAAGAAGAATTATATGTTGAACAACCATAGGGATTTGAAGTGGAAGATCAAAGAACACATGTTTGCAGGCTAAAGAAGGCATTATATGGGTTGAAGTAAGCTCCCAGAGCTTGGTATGCACACATTGACAGTTACTTAGTGAAGTTGGGATTCACAAGAAGCAATGTCGATCCCAACCTATACTTCAAGGTAGTTCAAGGTATGCCATTGATTTTGGTTTTATATGTTGACAATCTATTCTTGATAGGTAGTGAGCCTCTGATGATCGAGTGTAAGAGGAAGCTAGCCTCTAAATTTGAGGTGAAAGATCTTGGTCTTATGCACTACTTTTTAGGCCTTAGGGTGTGGCAAAGGCCTGGTGAGATTTTCCTTTCACAAGGAAAATATGTTGTGAATTTGCTATAAATATTTGGAATGACTGAATGAAAATCCATGGTTACACCAATGGAAATGAACTTCGAGAAGCTATGTGGAGAAGTTGCATGACCAGACTTGGAAAATCCATCCAAGTATAGACAACTAATTAGGGCTCTGATATTCCTTGTGAAAACCCATCCAGACATATGCTATGTAGTAAACACATTGATTCAATTCATGATTGGGCCCCTCCACACACATTGGATAAATGCTAAACACATATTGAGATATTTGCATGGGTCGATCACACTTGGCCTGAGATATTCTACCAAAGATGTTCAACTTCATGGATACATTGACATTGACTGGGATGGAAATGTTATCGACAGAAAGAGTACATATGGATGTTGTTTTAGCCTTGGATCTTCCATGATATCCTAGACAAGTAGGAAACAAAATTCTATAGCACTGGGCATCGCCGAAGAAAAATACATTGCAACTAGCGAAGCAGTTTGGTTGAGAAAGCTCTTTAGAGAGCTATTTGAGCAGGTCCTAGACACTACATTGATATACTACAACAACATGAGTGGAATAAGTTTGGAAAAAATCTTTTGTTCCATGACAAGTACAAGCATATTGATATTCGATATCACCTTATTCGATACATGGTCCAGAGAGGAGCTGTCAAGCTCCATCACATATCGACAGATGAACAGATTGCAAATATTCTCACTAAGGCATTACCAAAGGGAAAGTTCTTGGTATTTAGAGAGCAACTTGAATTGGTGGATGTGTCCCCTCTGGATAAGGGTCAATGCTAATCGAGGGCACTAAGCCAACTCTTCCTACCTTGTTTGAGCTCCCAAGGCGGGGAATCGAGATAGAGGGCTCTTGGGGTTGAGGGATATATGGACAATGGGGTACTCCCCTATATGTTACTCATAGGGTTGAATAATGTTGCTCCCCTATATTTATAGGGTCGGAGAATGTTGATTCTCTATCTGGTGTTTGAATAGTATACCCTAGTTGGCATCATGCCCACAAGCAGGACTTGTTGGGAATATCGCTCCTTGTTTGGCCAACAAGTTGAGGGTGTACTTGGGGTGTACAACCCAAGGAAAGTATAATGCAGGTGTTCTACCACATGACTACTAGGAGTCATTGATGGGAATATCAGTAGGCAATAGGATTGGGTTGGGATTTACTCCCCTTTTGTGATTCCAGTTGAGGATGAGCTCCTCGATGAGATTCCAGGGTCAAAGATGTGCTCCCCTGTATGATGAGTTATATTAGTGCTCAGTATGGGTGGAAGTTATTGCTCCTCGATTATTCTTATTTTAGATTCGAGAAATTTTCAATGAATAGAGTTGAGCAGAGACAGTCAAAGCATTACAGGATGATGGGAAGATCAACTAACAAATATTGGTAGGTGGAATTCTTCCTAGTTGAGAGGAAGTGTTAGTTTTTGAAACTAGGGTCAAATTCCACAATGGACAACTCAAATTATCAAGATGACACTTTCAATAAATTCCTCTTTTTGAGAGGACCAAAATCGACCTAAATTTCACCCAATTTGATCAAGTGGAAGTTAAGTTTTGAATTATTTTATTCATACATGCATTATGGAAGGGGTCGACCCTAACCACATGGGTATCTGCTTAGGTCAACCTTAACCCCAAGTGAACCCTCAGGAAATCCTATAAATAGAAGCGACCTCAAGCTCATTTCAACACATTGATCAATCCATATTCTATTCTTCTCTTTTGTCTTGGTCCGCACAGGTTTGACAGAAAGAGCTCGTGCAAGGGTCCGAAATCACAAGCGCAAGGCTCGCTCTGACTTAAGGTTTTATGATCCCCAGACGTTGGTATAGAATTGGGAATTTTAGTCCCTAGATGCTGGCACATATGCTTATGGGAACATCCAAAGAGCCCTAGACATTGGCATAGAGGCTTAAGGGAGCGTCCAATGGTTCAGACACAGATCTGAAGGTGTCGATCCCCGGACACTCGAACAGAGTAGTCCTGAGAGCATCCAGGTTGTCTCGAATGCACACATAGCAAGTGGAAGAGAGAGCATGAGGGTTTTTTAGAATATTTACTGGTTTTTACCTACGCACAGGGTTTTCCTGAGAGCATCCAAGCAACTACAGACACCCTCACACAGTGGCAGAGAGAGCATCCAAAGAGTTTCAGATGCACACAAACAATTTTGTTGAGAGCGTCCTATTGATTTTTAGTAGCATCGGATGTGATTTAGCCATGAAAATTGGCGGAGAGGCTAAGGCACATAAGATCTCCAAAACCCAAAAATCGTTTTGGGAAATTCCATCCAGTTGGAGAGATATTAAAATAATTAATATTTTTAACGAAGTTCCTAAGTCTAAACTTAGGAAAATTCAAATATTAATGGGTATTAATATAAAAGTGGGTGAGAAGGTTCTAAATGATGAGGATCAAGCCAAATATAATCTTAGCCATTGATTAGGGACTTAATCTTTGTCATTGAAGACTCAACAGGAAAAAAAATAAATAAATAAATATATATATATATATATATATATATATATAAGAGGAGACTTGAGGGTCAGTTGAGAGACACCAACAGATACTCAATATCTCAAGGAAAATTGATTCTCAAAGAGAATGAAGCATAAAAATTGATAGCTAGTTGGATTGAACGTAAAAATACACAAGAGGTATTTTGTAATAATAAATTATTATATATAAAAATGTATTAGTGATGAATGTTACAATGAGGACCTGCATATATATACCTAAGTAGGCATTCTTTCATGACTAGGCATGTCTTTTAGACATGCATTTTCACTTAATGACTATTTAACATAACCAATATTTGATTATTTAATATTTACATTAATTTTATTCATTTTACTTGTTATGAACTATATTCATAACAGAGCCTCTTCCTTCGGAAGCTTTGTCCTCAAAGCTTTAATGTTGTGGATTTTCTTCACTTAGTGTCTGTTGTCTCGATCTATATAATCTAGCCATCCTCTCGTCATGTAGCTCATGAGTAATATTCCCTTGATTTTTATTTTTTGTTAATAACTCTAATTTTTTTTAATCTATTTTTTAAATATTTTTTTAATAATATATGTATATGATAAGTGTTTTTTTTTAATTAAATGTTAATTAGTCTATAATGTGATTATAGGATGGCACTAGTGCTATAGTAATGTATCCATGTCCAAGTATATATTACTTGTCTGAGTATATATTACACAGATCTCTATATATAATAATTGACCATATATCGGCCCGTCTGACATAGTCTATCACCCGTGACAGTATATGTATATATTACACAGATCTATATATATAACAATCGACCATATATCAACCCGTCTGACATAACCTATCACCCGTGACAATCTATGATGTATCTAGGGACACAATGCTTAACGTGGAGGTTGCCTCTACTTCATTTCAAAATTTCATATGTTAATGCTTCATGATCTCTTCACATTCTTCATTTGGTGCAAAATGTAACCTACACTTTTGTGGAATCCATCAGGCAGGGAAGAGGGCTGTTGAGTGGCTCCAAATGAGTTGCAACGTCAGAACACCATAGATTATAACACCGACCAATACCATTATGATCGATAACCAAATACCAGAGGCTTTTTTCCTTCCAATTATTCTCACCACTATTATCGGCAACCAAATGGCAACGATGTGGATTGACAGTGGCACGATTTGTGGAAAACAGTCGGGGAAAAGGCAACATGGCAGGGGCAGAGGCGTGGACTGACAGCGTTGAATGATTGTCATAAATAACAGAGAAATCTATGGAAGAAAACTCTGGCCTGTGTCTAAATTCATTGTCTCGAAATACTAATGAAATCTCATTATTAGATTCAAAACTCGTTTATTAGCCAAGATAGGCCATATATATTTTCCCCAACACGAGGTACGTATCATTACCACGCTCATTTAAATCTGATATTACAGGTAATTTAGAACTTTCCAAACACTTATTGCCTTTGGCCATTCTGGACTTTCTTTTTCCTGAATCTGCCAAGTACTCATGGTAATTCTCCTGACTATCTTCTGAGGACACATCAGAGTTGTCACCACTTTCAGAATTTGAAGCCTTTTTCCTGTTGGTTACTATTAGGCTTCTCTAGACTTTCAGGGTCATAATAATCATCTTTTGAATCATCAAATGGCACACCTTCCAAATAAAAAAGGTTCTCATCTCCATCTTTGTTCACCACTGCCTCAGCAAAAACGTTCTCCCAGTTATCCCCAATTTCAAAAGTTGTTCCGAAGTGATTATTGACTAAATCAAAGTAGTCAACTTTGTAGTCACACTCTGGGCAGAAAATATCTTTGCTATTTATTTGCCCCTCGGAATCAAAGTCAAATTTTGGAAGACTCCCCACCAAGCACAAAGAATCAAGATGATGGAAGGCTTCACGAATTGCAAGCCTACACTGCAGTATCTTTGATGCAGCCTTCTAAAGCTCATTTTCTGGCCTAATCTCTTCTTGGCCTTGCCCTTTCCATCCTTCATTAGAATAAGCATCAATCATGTTAATAAAGAAAGCAGTATGGTCATTACTTGACCAACCATTTTGATCACTTACATCTGAAATATCATTGATTAGCAACTCAGGAGAATTAGTTTTTCCAGAACTAACCACATTCAATTTGGTTTTCAAGTATTTGCTCTTTGGAAAGATTCTGCTTGCAGCCCCATAATATGAATCAAGCACATTTTATTTTGGCCCATAAATATACTGAATTCAATACAATAGCTACCACATCACCTTCTACAACTCTATTTTTAGCAGCTACTCCACTAATGAGGATGTTAGTTGGCACACCTTCTAATGTGCAAGAGCCCTCCAAACGATTATGCATATTAACACAGAATTTAGCCTTAAAAGCTTTCCTTTTCTCTAAAGCTTCATTAATGGCCTGAATCATCTTTGATGTTTCATTCAATTGACTAGCTAAAGCAGTGAATATTTCCATGCCATCCACATCCTCAAACAATATTAATGCCTTGCTCTTATTCTGTTTGCAACATCTTTCATCAATACCATAAATATGTTTCCCCTTTTTAGTGAGTATTGGTGGTTTAGTAGCAACAGAAATTGTTATAGTCTGATTTTCATTCTCATTTTTATGCAACATCTCATACAATCTGCAGATATTCTGTGCGTTTGTTGTCTCTCCTCGATGACATGGTGAAAGCCCAATTGTCACAACCAATGAGGTCCTTGCAATTCCTCCAAATGAATCATGAAGCAATTTTTTGGTTCGCAGCAAAGGAGCAAGCAACGTCTGTAATTTTTCCCGAAGGTCAACTCCAGTGTGAACATCATCTTGCAACCTTGTTATTAGAGGTGTACCAAATGGTTTCCAATGTCCAGTACTTTGAGTACTAAAGTAATCTTCCTCCTCCTGACGATGCATAAATTGCAACAATGGTGATTCTTCTTGACAAAGCTTGTATGTTGCAAGGTGTTGATCATCCCTAATAGGAGATATTGGATCAAATGGATTTTCTAAGAAAATAATTATTTTATGATTATATATCTCCACCATTAAAAGGTTCTCATCATTTTTTAAGGAGCAAGCAACGCTTACATTTTTCACAAGATCCTTGCACTTTCCCTGCTTGGGCACAGTGACAGTATAAGGTTTAGGCGAGGCAGTACCATCCGTACTAAATATTATTACTTGGCACAAATCAACAATGTCTTCTTCTTCATCTTTCTAATGGTTATTATATTGTTCATTTTCTCGTTTTTCAAGATGGTCCTCATCCACATCACGATAAACGTCATCTGGATTTTCATCTTGATCGATATCATATACATCAAAATCATTATCTTGATCTATATCATCCTCATTCACATCAAGATTAGCTTAAATCCTCATCTTGATCTGTATAAGCTTCATCAGAATCATTATCTAGATCATTTTCCTTATTATCGCTTTCCTTTCGACATGCTTTAACTTCTGCATATGATTTTTCTAAATGCTGAAATGCTTCTTGAATTTTACTAAACTGCTCAACGCATTCAGGATGTGAAGGTATTGGCACATTGTGCGGCGAACAACGTTCAAAGACCTGAATGATTATATTGTGCGTCATGGCTCTGATACCACTGAAGCATAAAAATTGATAACTTGTTGGCTTGAACATAAAAATACACAAGAGGTATTTTGTAATAATAATTTATTATATCTAAAAATCTATAAGTGATAAATGTTACAATGAGGACTCGCATATATATACCTAAGTAGGTGTCCTTTCGTGACTGGGCATGTCTTTTAGACATGCCTTTTCACTTAACTTAATGACTATTTAACATAACCAATATTTGATTATTTAATATTTACATTAATTTATTTTAGTTTACTTGTTATGAATTATATTCATAACAGAGAAGGAGATCGATTTCAGAGGGAGAGTTGCAAGTTGGAGGAAGAGGGGGGATTAGCAGTAGTCAGGGAGCTCAGAAGATGTGACGCATGGACTTTGAGAGACAGCGTAGAGGGAGACACAAATCAAAGAGACGCGAGGATGACGCAAAGAGGGACCAGAGCTGCACAAAGCCACGCAGAATGACACAGTAGAGAAAGGAAGCTCTCAAGGGTGTCAGAAAGTTTCGGAGAAAAGTCTCAGGTGTTTTCTCCCAGTGTCTATGTAATTTTTTCTGTAAAAGTGATTGTTGCTGAAAATTAATAAAACCCTCCTCTGCTGCACTGTTTTTCCACATTGGGTTTTTCCATGGACAAATGTCCAAAAATAACTGGGTTGATGTGATTGATTTTTGTGCATATATTTGCTTTTGTATAATGGTGTGATATCTGTAGTAAGTTTATTTTAATATTTATTGAAGGGGTTTCATAAATAAGTTATTGGGAATAATAAGTAGGTGAAAATCAGTTGTTGTAGTAACATAATTTCTATTTAGAAATTTTCACATGGTATTAGAGCAAATATTCAGCGACAGGAAGGGAAAATCAATTATGGGTCAAGAGCATGATGTATAAGCATGATGTATAAGCTCATCAAGGATTGTAAGAAGAATCTAGCCACAAAATTCGACATGAAGGATTTGGAATAGATGCATATTTCCTAGGGTTGGAAGTTTGGCAGCAAAAGGGTGAGATCTTCCTTGGACAAGGGGGATATGCTATAGAAATCCTGAAGAGATTCAGGATGTAGGACTGTAGGCCTATAGCTACTCCAATGATCACCAACTAGAAGAAAATTGATGCATTAGAAGATAAAGGTGTTGATCGCATCTTGTATAGGCAGCTCATAGGATCCCTGATGTATCTAGTTAATACCAGGCCAAACATTTGTTACGCTATCAACACCTTCAGTCAGTTCATGGTGGAACCTAAGGGAGCGCATTAGGCAGCAACCCAACATGCTCTCAGGTATATACAAGGAACAATTGAGCATGGAATATTGTACACTAGAGGCAATGACATCAGGCTGAGTGGATTCACTGACGCAAATTGGACTAGAAATTCAGTAGATCAGAAAAGTACCACTGGGTACTGTTTTAACATTGGATCGGGGATGACTTCCTGGTGTAGTAGGAAACATAAATCCGTAGCTCTAAGCCTGAAGCATAATATATGGCTACTAGCACAACTTCGTGCAAATCCATATGGCTTAGAAAATTGCTTGCAAACCTATTTAGTAGAAGGATGTATGCGACTAGGATCATGTGTGATAATCAAAGTTGCATCAAGCTCTCTGAGGATCCAGTATTTCATGATCGATCGAAGCACATTGATATCAGGTGTCACTTTGTCAGAGACTGTGTCTAATTAGGAGCAATAAAGTTGAGCTACACTCCTACAGGAGAATAAGTGGTATACACCCTCACCAAGGCCCTAGGAAGAACAATGTTTGTTTATTTTAGGGAGAATATGGGGGTGGTAAAGAATCCATTTCAGTAGAAGAAATGGATAAGTGTTGCAGTGCAACAATTAGCAGTGTTAGGGGCAGCATGAGTAACATATTGAGAGGGAGCTACAATACAGATGTGGCAGTGACAGTGGCAGTGTCATGGGCAGTAGTACAGGCAGCAGCAGTGCAGATGATGTGAGGCAGTAGGCCAAGCATCAGTACAAGTACCGGTATAGAGGATCAATGTGATGTTTCAGTGGTGGAGCATTATTATAGAACATTCCTCGCTAAGAGGGAGTGTTTATTTGTGGTAGCATTGGATGTGCTCTAGCCATGAAAATTGGTTGAGAGGATAAGGCACATAAGATCTCCAAAACCCATAAATCGTTTTGGGAAATTCCATCTGGTTGGAGAAATATTAAAATAATTAATATTTTTAACGGAGTTCCTAAGTCTAAACTTAGGAAAATTAAAATATTAATGGGTATTAATATATAATTAGGTGAGAAGGTTCTAAATCACGAGGATCAAGCCAAATCTAATCTTAGTCGTTGATTAGCGACTTAATCTCAGCCGTTGAAGACTAAAAAAAGGTATAAGAGGAGGCTTGAGGGTCAATTGGAGAGACACCAACAGATACTCAGAGGAGATTGATTTCAGAGGAGAGTTATAGGGTGGAGGAAGAGGGGGGACTAACAGCAGTCAAGGGGCTCAGAAGAAGTGATGCAGGAACTCTGAGAGACAACGCAGAGGGAGACGCAAATCAGAGAGACACATGGATGATGCAAAGAGGGACCAAAGCTGCGTAGAGCCACATAGAATGACGCATGGCTGACGCAGTAGAGAAAGGAAGCTTTCTAGGGTTTCAAAAAGTCTCGGAGAAAAGTCTCAGGTGTTTTCTCCCAGTGCCTATGTAAATTTTTCTGTAAAAGCGATTGTTGTTGAAGATTAATAAAACCCTTCTCTACTGCATCGGTTTTGCCGCATTGGGTTTTTCCGGGGACAATTATCCAAAAATAACTATGTTGATGTGATTGATTCTTGTGCATATATTTGTTTCTATATAATGGTGTGATATCTGGAGTAAAATTTATTGACTGAAGGGATTTCATAAATAACTTATTGGGAATAATAAGTAGGTGAAATAAATCAGTTGCTGTAGTAATAGAATTTCTGTTTAGAAATTTTCACACGTCCAGGGTTTTGTTCTTGGGTTTATCAGTTGGTTTCAGTGATCTGGTAGATATGTGTTTATCTCTGTTGTTGTTGTTGTTGTTGTTTTTTTTTTTTTTTTTTTTTTTTTTTTTTTTTTTTTTTTTTTTTTTTTTTTTTTTTTTAAACAGAAATGGTTATGGGATTTCATTAGATTTTTGGCAAAAAGCCACAATTCAGATTACGGATAATGGAACTGATTTCTGAGCACCTCTCCAACAAGAGGGACATAGCACATACGCTTATGAGTCGCCTCTTTTTACATTTTATAATGTGATCTATTGTTGTTGCTTTCCTGAGCTTATGAATGCATACAAACTATTTCAATAAAATGCAGTAAAACATGGAAGATTAGGGGATTGGATCCCATGAGGTTTCTTTGTCTCTGAGAATAATCCCAGTAGATAATTGGGCTACCTTGTTTGCCTCAATGTTTGCCTCTATGTCGTTTCCTCTCAGTACATGGAAGAATTTCAAATTCAGGGGCTTTGTCATGTCTTTGATCCTTGTAATCGTCCTTGCAAGACGTAGATCTGGTGGATTAGAATTGGTCGCCATTTCTTTGATGATGACCTGCGAATCAGACATTTGCCTCCTTATGGCCCAACTCTTTGAGTAGTTTGATCCCTTGAAGAAGGGCCATCACTTCAGCTTGCATGCTTGAGGAGTGGCCCAGTCCCCAAGCATATCTGTGGATAGAAGTTTCTTCTGAGCTTATTATGAGCCCTCCTGTGCCAGCAATTCCTGGGTTTCCCTTAACTGCCCCGTCAAAGAAGAGAGAAGGAAGTGTTTGCTTGGAAATCCATGACTGAAATTCTTTTTCATTTTTTCTGATTCGTCAATCTTTGGGAAAGATAGGTATGGTGGTCGATTTTTGGAATTAGAGATTGAGTGTAGCACCCAACTCAATATCTTGCTGACATAGATTTGTATAATCCCTTTTGTCTCTCAGACATTCATTTAACTGGCATTTTACTGTATTTGCAACAAGTCTGAAATCCTGTTCTTTATTTCTGAATATCCTTTGATTCCTCTCTAACCAGATTTGCCAGCTGATGAATTTAGGAAGAGCATTCCAAGCTGCTATGATTTTTATTTTTTTTTGGATTTGGGCCTAGGTATCTGGCCAGCCATCCAACAAATAGGTCCGGGACAGAATAGGGGAAGATGAACTTAAACTTCCAGGTTCCAAGAAGCTCTTGCCAGATAAGGCCTGTGAATTTGCACTCTAGCATGAGATGAGGGGTGGTTTCTGGATTTTCTTTACATAACGTGCATCTTGAAGGACCGAGAAAGCCCCTCTTCTGTAACCTGTCATCTGTAATGATTTTTTGGTGGCAAAGTAGCTAGTAGAAATGGCCGATTTTTGGTAGAGAGGGAAATTTTTAGATGTCATTCCAAGGAGCGGGGTTAGGGGGGACGTGGGGTCTTTCCACGCACTTGGAGTAGCCCAGAGCAACCGTGTCTCCTTCCCGATTCGGACCCCAGCCTCGCACGTCTTTCCTCGCGCGTGGGTAGGAGCCAACCCATGCAAAATGTTAAGGAACGTTGCGTAGTCATTTTGTAGTGTGGGTGGAACCGGGAGCTGCTTCCAACCAGACCAGCAGTCACTGTTCCAGTTCGAAATATCCCATAGTGTTTTGATGTTGGCATTTCCTCAGCTCGATCATGGGGTTCGATTTTGCCAGCGAGGGCCTGTTCATGATACAGTCATCCCACAGGTTGATATATTGACCATTTCCAGGTATCCAGAAGGCGTGAGCTTTTATCAGTGGGGTTGCTTTGTTACAGAGCATGCTGAAGGGGGTTATGAGATGGGATTTGGGCTGATCCAAGCATCGGAGTCTCTGTCCTCTGAGGTATTTTTTCCACAATGTTAAATGCACCCAACCTGGTTTGGGAGCTATGATTTTCCAAATCAACTTTGCTCCCATGGCTAAGTTTTTAGCACAAAGATCTGCGAAATTCAGCCCTCCCTCCTGAAGCGACTTAGTGACAATTCCCCAGTTGACTAGAGGGATCTTCTTTTCGTTTTTCTTGCCTCCTTTCCAGATTTTTTTTTTGATTAACTCCTCCATCTTCTTGAGGATACCCACAGGTGCCAAGAGAACAGAAAATTGGAATAAAGGAAGGCTACTGAATATTGCTTTGATAAGCACTGTTTTGCCAGCAATGTTGAGCCAGGAGGATCCCTAGGCCTGCATTTTTTATTTGAATTTCTCTATCTAAGGATTCTAGTCTTTGCTCAAGGCCCTCTTGTGGAAGATGGGCTCGCCAAGATATTTGAAAGAGGTCCAATTTGAAGAGGCTGCAAAACCTAGACATCTGGCAATAGAGTATGCGGGTGAGGGAGAGATATTCCAACAGTAGATATGACATTTGCCCTTATTTAATTCGCTGCCCGAGACTTTACAGTAATCTTCCAACACTTCTTTAAATGTGGCAGCTGAAAGTGGAGTTGCAGCTCCTAGTAGCAAGCTATCGTCAGCCAAAAGGGTGTGGTTGATATTTTTTACCCCTCTTGCTATGCTCAGACTAGCTATTTCTTGATCTTGTTGTTTCCTATCTAGATAAAAGCTGAGGACAGAAGCCCGCAACACAAAGAGGAGGGGTGAGAGGGGACACCCCTGCTTCAACCCTCTAGAGGCTTTGAAGAAATTAGAAGCCCTACCATTTACCAAGGGAGCAATCCAGGGCTCCGAAATACAAGCTCGGATCTAGTTTATAATGTTTTGACCAAAACCCAACTTGTGTAGAACATCTATCAAAAAACTATGCCTTACTCGATCAAATGCATTTGCTAGGTCTAGTTTAATGACCATACCTTTTTCTTTTTGATGAAGACTGAAATGGATCGCCTCTTGGACCAGGATGAAGTTATCCACAAGCTGTTTGCCATGAATGAATCCTCCTTGGTTCTCCGGGATGATTTTGGGGAGAATATTTCTCAGCCTGTTCACTATCACCTTGGTTATCACTTTGTATCCAATGTTGCATAAGGAAATTGGACGGAATCTATTGAATGAGTTTGCTCCTTTTTCCTTAGGGATGAGGGCGAGAAATGCTGAATTTGTGCAACCTCCAATTTTATGACAATCTTGGGACTTTTGAATCATTTTAAAGAACTCCTCCACAATCTGCCAACAGTTCTGGAGAAATCTAGCTGTACAACCGTCTGGTCCCGGGGCTTTGTCGGGGTCCATTGCAAAGAGGGCATCCCTGACTTCATTTTTGTTGATTTTTGCTTTCAAGCAGCTGGTTCATTCTAGTAGTGATAAGGTATAAGGCAGGGAACAACATCCAGGAGTTTAGAGCTTTGGCCAGCCTCCTTGTCCTCACTATACATCTTCTTAAAATGTTTGGAAGCTACCTTTTTTATGCTGGAAAAATCCTTTAATGTGCAATTTTCTTCTTTGATTTCAGAGATGGAGTTACAACATTTCCTGGCTTGAGCTTGCTTATGAAAAAAGGAGGAGTTTCTATCACCTGCTTTGAACCATAGACTCCTAGATTTGAGCCTCCAGAATTATTCTTTAGCCAAGCAAGCCTTATGAAATTTCTGTTGTAGCTGTGACTCCTTTTCCAGCTCTTCTTTGGTGATTTCAGTTGCTTCTAGATGGAGGTGCTGCGTTTCTAGGGAGTTTTGAATTTTTTTCCTTTAAGTTGCAGGATTGGGCAAGGTCTTGGCCCAGTTTTTTAGCATTGCTTTTACTCTTCTAAGTTTTTCCTCCCAAACAAAAAATGGGGAACACTTGACTGGGTCTTTCCAACAATCTTTGACCTTTTGCATGAAGTCTGCCTCTTTAGTCCATAGAGAACTGAATCTAAAAGGGATAGGACCCAGGTCCTTGGGAGCCAACAGCTCAAGACTTACAGGCTTGTGGTCCGATACACTGCTATGGAGGATGTGCATTCTAGCCTCTAGCCCAAGAAGCAGGAAGGAGCTTTGAACAAAAAATCTATCAAGTCTTGTTGCTATATGCCCAGGACCAACTCTCTTATTTGACCAAGTAAACTTACCAGTAACAAGCTTGATGTCTAGCAGGTCCCAGTCTTGCATGAGATCCTCCGCCCATTCTCTTGCCGGATCCCTTACAATGCTACCTCCTCTTTTTTCTAATGAGAGAAGGATGAGATTGAGATCTTCGACTATGATGATATTTTCCAGGTTCTCTAGATCTGCCAGACTTTTTATGGAATCCCATCAATTTTTTTTCTCACCTGCATTGTTAGGAACATACACATTGAATAGACAATTGAACTCTTTGGTTTTTAAATGCTGCAATTTTAAGAAGATCCAATGACTATTCAGAGTCTCAGAGATTAATGAGAACTTATTAGGATTCTAGAGCAACCCAAGCCCTCTCGAGGCTCCACGGGCAGAAATTGCTTGCGATCCACTTTTATTCCAAAATTTTTTACTTGCTTGGAGGAAGTCTGCGTCCTCCATTTTGGTCTCCTAGATGAGGAGGATATCTGGGGCTTCCAATCTTGTTAAACTTTTCATTGCTTCTTCCTTGGCTCTAGTGCCCATACCCCTACAATTCCAAGAGACTATCTTCATCATTTATTTTTATTGTGATGGGCTCCCTTGGAGCCCTAAGATTGATTCCTCGTTGCCTTCAAGGTTTTTTCCAATAGCCCCTCTAGAGTTGGTTGGCTGCCCTGAAGCTTGTCCTTGTAGGTTTCTTGTTCTCTTTTTTCCCTTGCAAACTTCCGTCCTCTTGTGGATCTTCTGGGAGAGGATTGAGAGTCTCCTATTTCTCCTTCTTCTTTTGATTCCTCAGATTCTTGGGTTTCCTCCTCTTCTTCTGAGATCTTCCCTTTGGATCTCTCTGCTGCACTTCCACCTTTGATGGAAGGGGAAGCTTTGGTGGAAGAAGTTTCCTTTGGGATACCTCTTGGGAGATCATGGTTTCAGATCCTAGGAGCTCGAATTTGTTCCCTTGTCATTCCATGGTTGGTTTATGAGCAAGACCCGTCTGCGGAACTTTAGCATTTGCATTTGCAGTCTTCTTGTGAGAGATTTTGGTGCGCTTTACCTGATTCTTGCCCTCTTCTTTCCCTTTTTCTTCCATACCGTTGGATGGATAGTCTCTAGCAAAATGGCCATAGACGTGGCACTTCCGGCATTTGAAGGGCAGTTGCTCATAATCAAGTTTCTGCACATGAGTCCAGGGACCTACGCTTATTTTGATGGCTTCCGGTAGCCCGACCTCTAGATCTACCTCCATGCAAATTCTGGCATAGTCATACTGATCCTTGTTGTTAGCCTTGTCTATAAATTTTCCTAGGGTGCTGCCTATGTGCTTCAGAGAACCCAATTCCAATAGTGCACTGGAAGGTTGGGGAGTCTCACCCACACCGGGACCACTGTGGGCACATCCACTGCCGGATCGAAATTTGGCGTCCATTTATTCAAATACAGTCCTTGAGGGCCCATGAAGTATGGTCCATTTCGGAAAATCAGATCCTTGTCCTCTTTTGCAGTGAACTCAAACAAAAAGTAACCTCTCCCGAGAAAGTATGAGGTTACTTTGTCTTTTATCGAGGGTGCCCAGTTCTTGGCGACCCAGTTCTCTATGGATTTTGGGGAAGGCCAGAGCCTTGTGAACTAGCTGACGAGGGCACGATCTACAAGAGACAGGGCAACTTCAATCAGCCCTTCTAGTGAGAGAGCAATCTCAAGAATGTCATCCAGTTTCTTCACAAACTTTGCAGCTTCCCCTTTCTTCTTCTCAGGCAAGGAAGCCAGTAGGGTTTTGAATGCATTAGCGGCAGAGGGCAGAGGGGGAGAGATGGGAGGCCCCTGAGGAGTACCCAACACCTCCATGAGGTCAGGTGACCTTGGAAGGCCCAGCCAAGGCAAGGCGGCCACGACCTGCAGCACAGACCAGAACCTCAGTAGGAACGCGCGTGCAGCAGTTGCAGAGCAATCGGGAGAGGCCTGAATTAAATCTTGAATATGTTAATCTTATTTTAACATTATTCGTGTTTATCTCTATTTTTATATAGATATGTAGATCTAATTTATTAGTATCCGCTGCAAACATATGTATTGGGTTCATTGTTCTCTCTGCTGAAAACTTTTTATGATGATATATTAAAGAATAAGATTTGAAAGGTTTTCCCCCTTGTGGGGTTTTTCCCTGGTCTTGGACCAATCTGTTGTCTCTTATGGTTGTGATGTTGTCTTCTTTGTCACTGCATATGTTGTTCTTTCTTCAGTTACATTTATGATTGGTTATACTGCTAATAATTGAATAAATTATTAATGAAGAAGTAAATTGGGCTAAAGTAGCTGATACAACATAGAACAATAAGAAAATTTAACAACCTTGGTGTTTTTAGTTATGTATGTCGCCCGATGCTTTTATATATGTAGCGCACCAATGTTACTTGTTCCATTAAGCGCACAGCAAAAAAAATAAAAAAAAAAAAAATAAATAAATAATTGTTAGAATATATGGCCACCCATATTTTTTTTTCAGTTGTGATGAAGTTCCTTTAAAACCTTAGCTAAAACATTTGCTATCCCAAACGAATGTTTTAGCGAATGTTTTTTTGACAATTTTTGCCAATTTTGTAACACTAAAAACCTTTGTTATAACCTCTACTAGAAGGTATTTTCCTTTTAGTGCACATGCTTCCATAGTATTATTGGGCGGTCATGATCCAACATTCATATCTACATTATCCCATCTAGTGATAAAGTGTACAACTTCCCTACTATCAACCAATGGTTACCCACATGTACCACTAGTTGTTTCCATTGTCATTGATCATGATGCTTGGGCATTGAACCCAAACTGAGGAATTTGACAATCTCTATGAATCGACCTAGATCCATCTTAAATCCAAATCTGCCAAATGCCAAGAGAGATCAAGTTCAGAGTTAATATGGATCTAAGCTAGTACGCTTACTCAAGCCTTTAAATAGGTTTCATTGTAACAAATAACATGGGCTTGTACATCACCATCGATAAATCCATCAAATAACTAACTCAAACTTATATTAATAATAATAATTTTTTAATTTCAATTTTATTTTAAATAATTTGATTGAGTCAACATAACATTACATAATGTTTTACAACATCACTACCAACACAATAAGTATTGATGGCTTTTGCATGAAAGAGATTTGGTATCAAGGTGTTTGTCAGCGATCTTTGTAGATTCCCCATGTTATACCTAAGAAATTTGGTCAAGTCTAATGTTTTACTTCCCTAGCTTCATGCCCACTTCAAAGTCAAATTGTCAACACAACAACAACCAATGGTAAATGCATTGGTCTGTTGGCTAGATGCTTCAATGTCGAGTGATCTAAGAAGAGCTTAAATAGATGACATATGATATAATAAAGTGCATACACCATGGGAAACCATTCTTGTTCTTTGGTGACGTGACTACACTCAACTTGTGATAATTTCTAATATATTTACCAAATTGACAAGAACCCTCAAGAATTTTCAATTTTTCAAAGATTACATTTATTAGTTAATCATACTTGCATTTAGAAAAGTGATGCTACCAATAACACTTTTATTTTTACAGGGTTTAAATTATCACCTTTTGTGGTTATGGCCTTAATAACATCATAATGTTGTTGAAAAGTGCTTTAAAATCAACCTCCAAATAAAAAATTGTTGCTAATAGTTGAGCTTTATTTTATTTTTATTAAAAACTACAAATTCTTTGGCACATTTGCACTTAACAACTAGTATCATTGTGATCAAAACCTTAAAATCAACTCCTCAATAAAAAATGTTGCTCCTAATAGCGTCCCCCACCCCACAATTTTTTAGGGATAAAATTGCAATCTTTTTGAAATCACGGTGTTGATAGTCAATACCATTAAAACCAAATCTTAAGACCAACCCCTATATTCAAAACAATGATATTAGTAGCAGCCTCTTTTTTTGGGGGGTTTTAAATTGTGATAATTTAGAAACCAAGGCTCAAAAGCTTAATATTATTGCAAAAAATATTATGAAAAAGAATAATAATGAAAAATAAATAAAAAAAAGTCAAGAAAAAGTCGAGTGACAAGAGGAAGGTGAGTTCCTAGGTTTCTTGGGTGTGTGTTTTTTTGGAGGGTGAATTCACCATCAACACTTACTCCTAAAAAAACTCACAAATTCCCTTTGTTTTTAATAATGTTTTTAATATTTCACTCATTCTTTTTAAATAATGTTTTTAATATTTCACTCATTCTTTTTAAATAATGTTTTTAATATTTCACTCATTCTTTTTAAATAATGTTTTTTAATTTTTCAATTTAAAAAGAAAATATTTTGATCATTATTTGAAGTACGAAACGCATACCAAGCTTGTTGAGATGAAAAATTTGCAAGAATAAACATTTGAGTTTTCACCCTAGTGGAGATTTGATCCCAAAACTAAATAATATTTTTCAGATTTGCATATCTTTTGCAATATCAATGATTTGAGGTGCTAGTATGTTCATTGGAAAGCTATTTTAGAGTAATTGCATTTCCAACCCATAGCCATACTTTATTTGCACATTTTTAGGCTTATGGGTTGCAACGAAGTGGGCCCTAGCTTGTTGGTTTATACATTTATCCCAAAATAATAGATTTGCAGGTCCAAAACTACAAGCAAAATAGTTTTTTTTAGCAACCCACCAAATACATAATCAAGATTAATCATATCCAAGTTGGTAAGGTTTGTCTTACACTCAATTTTTTGTTTTTCCAAGGCTTTATTTATCATGTTATTGAGTATTTTGATTATTGGTTTGCATTTTTTTATAGTTGAATATCATTTTCAGATTTTTAATAATCTAAACCAAATCCTAGACCCCATCATCTGATGTATATTTATAGGAACTAGTTTGCTAATCTTGTGTTGGAGTGCTTGTTTTTGTAGGGAAGCCTTCCATGGAATTTTAGGACTTGGCCTAAAGAGTGGGAACTCATGGCGAGGTGATAGTGGGCGCTTATCCTGTGTGGTGTCACTGTAGCATCTTGTCAGACCTTTGCAAGACTGCTAATCCATGCACTAATAGGTCCATTGGCTTGCACTTGTGAAAGAGTAATTCAAACTTGTCAACCTTGATAGGCTTCTTCTTAAATATGTTAAGTAGCTCATTCCAAGTTCCACCCTAGTTAAAGCTTGCAAACTCTAGTCTCCTAATAGGAGAATTGGAAATGGAGAAAGACCGAGCTTTCAAGAAGTAAAAACCAACTTATGCATCCATGGAGTTCCACTATAAACCTATGTTATATGTTTTGTTAAAGAAGATTTGGAAATTAAAATATACGTAGATGACTTGGCTCTTTTGGTTACACATTATTTGGAAATCCCTAGTTGACGCTAATAAGGGATTCTTTGCATGGTCCCTCATCCCTTGGGGGCTTGCTATTGGCCATCAATTGGTCCACCTTGGCATCCCCCATCCTAAGTGCCACTTTCACGGTTACCTAGAAAACATTAAACATTTGTTTTAGTTCTTTGTCTATGACAAATTGACCTCAAATTACATTACTAAATTTGATGTTCAACTCCTTCCAATCCTTATTTCATGGTGGCTTATTAGAATTAAGGGTATATGCTTTATCCTGAAGAAAATGAATGCATTCTTATTTAATTAATCCCAACTTGTATAACATTTTTCTTGAGTTAATAGTTCATTGATTTGTGCTAATCTCTATATGTAGACTATTCCACAGGTTTGAAACTAAAGATAAGTGTAGCACATATGAGTCAATGGCTAGAGTATTAGGGAGGTTCCTTACAACATGAGCAGGGGGCCTCCTATGGACGCTCTAATACCATTTGCTTGCTCCAAGTAGTGGTAGCATTTTTAAGGGAGGCCAAGGCTTGTCCATGCTTTGTAAGAAAAACATGGGTGACACCATAGCTAGACTTACAACCCTCTCTTATGACCTTTGAATAGGAAGTTTCTCACTCTTTTCTTCATTATTTGGACAATAAAGACAATCCTCCTTCAGATGTGGGTTTAATCTCGAGAATAAATTAGTTCATTTTTATGGTTTTGCTTGATCACTTCTATTTGTGCCTTAATAACAAGACTTTGTGATCATTATGCTTCTTTTCCAAGTGATTTATGAGGCCATTAAATTTAATGATTTATATTGGCGTGAAAATATTCATACGATTCTTGTATTCTTTAAAGACCAAAACTTATTGGTTTGTGGAGACTGCAACACAATCCATTGAAGTTTCTTAATGTCAATCCTCTAAGCATTGAGGAGTTTGAACCATTTTTAAAAATATAATTTGAATCCCTTTTGGTGCTCAATATTAAGGTGGATTTATACTAATTTGAAGAAATGCATCTTATTTCATTTACGATACTAAACCCATAGATGAGATTAATTGAGGTTAAATTGCCATTGGGTTTTCATATCTAGGATTCATGTATGTGGCTAAAAGTGAATTGCTTCTAGATACCACATAACCCCTCTTTGGTATCAGATGCTGTGTATCTAGTGGATACTAGTGATTTGTTAAGACTACCTTTTGGTCTTAAAATAAGACCTAGGGGATACTAGTGATTTGTTAAGACTACCTTTTGGTCTTGAAATGAGATTGAAAATTGCTCCTAAGCTCATCTTCATTAAATAATAAGAAATAAGTTAATGACCTTTTATCTATAAACATCTCATATCTAGCGCCCTATAAACCATCAACATCCAAATCCATGAAAACTAAGTATTTTTTCTAACTTTAAAAAATAGATTCAAATTCATCTATAAAATAAAAGGGATGCAATGTTAAATTTTCAAATAAGAATTGAAAGATTCAAGTTAATCCATAGAATAAAATGGATGCAATGTTAAATTGTCAAATAAGAATGGAAAGATTCAAGTTCATCCATAGAATAAAATGGATGCAATGTTAAATTGTCAAATAAGAATTTCATTTCCGCTATTGTGTAGGCTACTCATACAAAGATGAAGGGGGTGGACGTCCGACCTTTACAAAAAAAAATTAAAAATGATGTTATTGGTATAAAGTACGTCACACCCGTGAAGAACTAATTTTCTGGTTCGACAGAAAGGTCAAAATATGTCCCCCACCCTCGATGAACTGATTTTATGGTTAGATAAAGGTTCCTTGTGACGACACTGTTAAAGGCTAATTAAAATTCAGAGAGATAATTGTCCTCACTGGCCGGTTTATTTACACCACTGGATTTTCTGCTCGCTACTTACACTACACCTCACCGTACAATCTCCCAGCCAAGCGTATCCAACTTCGACTATAGTTCTGTACGTTAGGTTCCACTGTGATGATGGACAAAATGCCATTAGTCAGATTTTCTGAGCAAATCTAGAGTAGCTCAGAACAGAGCAGGAGGAAATAGTTTGAAATGGGTTCTTCTATTGCTGTAGCAGCAATGCAATTTCCTGCCTTTATAGGCCCGTGCTGCAGCTACAACAACAGCAACAGAAGAGGCTCTTCCCATCTGTTTTCAGCCAAAATATATGTTTCGGTAGGACATTGCTTATTCATGCACTTGCTGTATTGATTTATGTCAATAGTTTGAGGTGCGAGTATATGAGATGACAAAATTCATGACATTGTTATCTGATGTTCCGATCTTCCAACTCTGCAAACTATTGCTCAGGCTTCTTCTCTAGATGATTCTTTCTGTTATAGTTAAAGCAACCAACATTTTTTAAGATCATTTTATCTACCTCTGCTTTTGGTAATTTTTGGAACGAGGAATGATAAAAAATCCCCCCAAAACACTTGCACCCGAAACTTCATCCCTTTTGAAACTCACGCCATATGAGAGGGTCAGACAATGATATGAATGAAACGCTTGTGAATAGCTTGATGTTCCATCGATCTCACCAGTGAATCAAAGATCATTTTATCTACCTCTGCTTTGGGTAATTTTTGGAACGAGGAATGATCAAAAATCCCCCCAAAACACTTGCACCCGCAACTTCATCCCTTTTGAAACTCACGCCATATGGGAGGGTCAGACAATGATATGAATGAAACTCTTGTGAATAGCTTGATGTTCCATCGATTTCACCAGTGAATCAAAGCTCCATTGGCTATTTTCCAATATAAGTCGAATATATTGGTACCCAGACCCTCTCCTTCATCAACATCTGGTACCTTATTCACCAAATCTTGTTGGCCTCCCGCTGGAAAGGTTGGCAATAGATATCTCATTAGTACGTTAGGATGCTATTTGGATAAGGAAAAGAAAGAGAAGGGAAGGATTGGATGGATCACAGCTACAAGTGGTTAATTTTTTTTTCTAGAGTTCATATACTTTATGCTTGCATCAAAATTTAAACCATTATAATGCAGTCACACAAAATAAAATACAAAAGCAACATTTTTTTTAACAGTAATGACCTAATTACTATGCAAAACCTAATTACTAAGCAAAAGCCGAGACATCCTGTATTGACCACCGACCGAGTGAAAGCTCCCTGGGGCTGCTTACTCCTTGAGCCTTATCAATACAGGCTAAAGGCATGCCTCCAGAGGCTTGAACCCAGGCGGGTGGGGTGGCAAGCCACAATTCCAATCGCTCGAGCTAAGAACCATTGGCACATGAATTTTATGAAAAAGGAAGAAAGACAATACAGTGAAAAATAGGCAGGAAAGGACTTTAGCGGTGGGTAACTTCTAGACATGAATTTACGGTATTCTCTCAGATTTCATCCCTATATTTTTTATATTGTCTGTCTTTTTCTGTGCTTGCTATAAATATTGTACTTCAGACATGCTGTAAAATTGGCATATGTCTTTAAAATTTGTATCGTGACTTGAAGCCAGTAAGGCCTAAATGGCAAGTCACGCAGAGTGTTTGTTTTTGGTCCAACTCTTAAAACCATTAGGCATTTTTTTATACTAAAGACATCTCTGAATTCACAGAAGAGAAGGAATATTCAGATCAGAAAAGCTATTCCGAATACCAAATTGACAAAACTAACACAAAGACCAGACTCAGCAAACTGGCACAAAAATCTGTTTAACAGTGTTGCACAAAGACAACGAGGTCGACTTAATGAAAGGCTAATGTGGTCAACTTCTCCATAGAATACTACTATTTATGATGCATAATTGGACGTGCCTTTGTGTGAAATTTCCTTAATTGCAGTTAGTGGAAATTATTATTTTATTTTATGCAGATTATTTGTCTTCAGTAATTAATTATGGCAAAAAACAAATAAAATCAGTACTGCAATTTTCACCAATAAGAACAGGAACTGAGAAAAGCAATGCACGCACAAAATTTAGACATAGATATTTTTGGACAATAGTCCTTGGAAAAACCTGAGTGTGGGAAAAACCAGTGCAGCAGATGAGGATTTTTTGTTATTATTCTTCAGCAAAATCTATGATCAACAATTACAACTGCTTGCCATAAACTGGCAAAGCTCCGACAATTATTTTCGCTAGCTACTAGCACATAAAAATACCTGGAAGGAACTTGGCCGCCCTCTGCAAGACAACTCAGCTCTCTTGAAATATTTCACTCTCCCTTTGCAAGTGTGTGCGACCTCACACATGTGGCCCTGACTGAAGGAAATTCAACCTTATGGTCCCTGGGAATCTCGGCCTCCTCCGATAACTAACTTGGCTTGGCCTCACGACCTCCCCTAGAAGAAATCGACCTCAGAAACTGCCTCTTTCTCCCACACGTGCAAATGCAAATTCGGCCTCCTTGAAACCCTTGCACACCAGAATAATTCCGACCTCCTGCAGACAAATCGATTTGGCAAATTTTCTCCCTCTGGACTGCAAAAACTGGAAGAAATTGATGAAGAAATTCTCTTCGGAAATCTTCTATTCAATCACTGCTGATTCCTCGCTGCTTGGTGTCCACGCTATCACTGTGCCCTTGCTCTCATTGCAATTCATTGTATCTCCAAATTCCCCATCAACTTGCTCTTGTAATCTCTCGTTGATGAATCGATAGTAACGATCTAACTCCAATAGATGGCTAAGATCATCTTAACCACTTCTTGTGACTTTTCTAGAAGTCACTAGAGCAAATCGATTTTGTCTCAATTAATTTGATTTACTTAACTGCTTTTCCTAAGTTAGACTTAGAAAAATAATTAGAAACTGGCTAATTAATCTAATTAAGACATTTCGTTTAGAAACTTTTTCTGGGTCTTGGAGATAATTACCCTCTTGTGTTCCTTAGCCTCATAGACACCAATAAACCCTAGAACACCTGCCTGAGCCACAAAAACTAACACTCCCTCTTAGCGAGGAAGGTGTTCTCCTCTACCCCAACTTATTCCCGAAGAAGACAAACTTTGCCTTACCCAAGGCCTTTTTCAGAATATTTGCAACGTGCTAACCTACAGAGACATATTGTAGCCAAACTGATCCATGTTGTACACAATCTTTGAGGAAGTGGTATCTGACGTCGATGTGTTTCGACCTATCATGGAACACTGGATTCTCAGAGAGCTTGATGCAACTCTGATTGTCACAGTAGATATTGGTTGAATCCATCCTCTGACCAAACACTGCCACTAGTAGCTTCTGAAGCCAAATAGCTTGTAGCCATGCTTGCTGCCATATATTCTTTCTCTGCAGAACTTAGTACCACGGACTTCTGCTTCTTGCTACATCAAGAGACAACTCTTGATCCAATGCTGCAGCAATACCCTGATGTGCTTTTCCGATCCACTGGACTACCTATCTAGTCTGCTTCTGTATATCCCATCAATCTAACACCATCACCTCAAGTTAATCTCAAACCATACTCGACTGTACCTCGTAGATATCACAATACATGTCTTGCTACTGTCCAATGTACTCTCTTCGGTGCCACCATGAATTGACTAAGAGTGTTGATTGCGAAACAAACATCCAACCTAGTGTTGACCAAATACAGAAGAGAGCCAATAAGCTGCCTATACAAGGTTGGGTCCACTGCTACGTCCTCTAATGCATCTATCTTCCTCCAGTTGGTAATCATAGGCATAGACATGGGTCTATAGTCCGGCATTTTGAATTTCTTTAGGTTCTCCATAGTATATCTCCGTTGCCCAAGGAAGATCTCCCCATCTGTCTGCCATATCTCCAGTCCTAGGAAATAATGCATTAGTCCCAAGTCCTTCATCTTGAACTTTGCTGCTAAGTCCCTCTTGCAGTCCTCTATGAGCCCTAATGACCCTGTTAGAAATAGATCATCCACATATAGTACGAGAACTAGAGGCTCACCTCCGACCATCAAATACTAGAGGTTCGAATCTGCCTCACACTTCACAAAGCCCATCTGCTGCAAGTAATTGTCGATTTGACCATACCATGCTTTGGGAGCTTGCTTTAGTTCGTATAGCACCCTCTTCAACTTGTAAACATGAGTATCTCTCCCATGCATCTCAAATCCTTCTGGCTATTCGATATACACCTCCTCTTCTATTATTCCATTAGAAAAGCCGTCTTGATATCCATATTGTGTATTTGCCATCACATCTGCACTGCTAGAGAGATCACGACCCTGATATAGGTGTATTTAGCCACTGGAGTGAATGTCTCCTCATAGTCTATGCCCTCTTTTTGAGCAAAACCCTTGGCCACTAACCTTGCCTTATGCTTGTCCACAGTGTCATCTACAACATATTTGATCTCATAGATCCAACGAGAGCCAATTACTGCCCTGTCCACTGGTCTAGGAACGATCTCCCATACATCATTCAACATGATGGAGTTGTACTCCTCCACCATTGCATCCTGCCACACCTGATGCTGTGCGATCTCATGATAGCCGAAAGGCTCTCTGTCAATGACCTCTGTCACCAACATCTTATACTTGTCTCGCTGTCTTCGCTCTTTGGTGCTCGCTCTAAGAGCTCCCATGAACTCCTGCGCATCTGTCAATGTTTAAAGCACCTCCCTGTTTCTTCTTCCACTGGTGGCGGGTGGAGCTTCACGATCCTCATCTTGCCCCTGTCGCTCCTTTTGCTGTGAACTCCCCTCTGCACCTGTACCTGCATATGTACTCGTCACTGTACTCATACTAGTGCCTTGAGACTGAGATCCTTGTTCAACTCTTGGAGCTTCTGTTGGCACACTTTGTTCATCTGCTGGCAACTAACGAGATCTTCTGAAGGCTTTCTCCTCTTGGAATTTCACATCTCGTCTCACGATAATCTTCCTGCTACTAGGAATGTAAATCCTGTATGCTTTGGACATTTCACTATACCCAACGAAATATCCCTTCTTTGAAGTCTAATCCAACTTGGTGCATTTGTCATCTAGCACGTGACAATAAGCTATGCTGCCAAAGATTCTGAAGTGTCCAACCTTTGGCTTCTTTCCTGTAAAAGCCTCTTCGGGTGTCATCTTCCCCAACACCTTGTGAGGACATGCCTCTGCCAAGAGAAATCTAGGCATGTCCTGGTCATATAGCATCACCCTTGCTGCTCCAACTATTGACTTGTTCTTTCGCTCTGCGACTCCATTCTATCGCGGGTTATATGGATTTGTCCATTCTCTCTTGATGCCCTCCTTTGCATAGAACCCCGTGAAGACCTTATCTGTGTACTCGCCTCCATTGTCTGTACGAAGAACCTTTATTTTCCTCCCTGTCATTTTCTCCAAAAGATCCTTAAACTCTTGGAAGCGACTGAAGACTTAATCCCTTATCTTCAAGAAATATATCTAGGTTCTCCTAGAGAAGTCATCAATGAAGGTTACGAAATACTCATGATCCCTAAGAGATTTTGTAGACAACGGGCCACATATATCAGAATGTATCAACTCAAACACACCCTTGGCTCTACTGTCATTCCTTGGGAATGTTGCTTTCGCGAATTTCCCAAGTACGCACCCTCTGCACACATCATCATGTTTCGTGCCGATTTCTGGAACTCCCATTACGGTCTCCTTGAGAAACCTAAGTGCTCCATGGTGTATGTGTCCCATCCTTCTATGCCATAAATCTCCCACATCTCTATTTTTTTTATTGCTAACTGTTAGTTTTTGTAGCATCAGATGTGTTCTAGCCACAAAAATTTTGTGGAGAGGCTAGAATACAAGAGATCTCCAAACCTAGAAATTGTTTCTAGATATTCCGCATAGAAATGACTTAATTAGATTTTTAACCAGTTTTTAAAATATTTCCTAAGTCTAAACTTAGGGAATATAGTTAATTAATCAATATTAATTGAGTCAAGACGAGAATCATCTAGAAACTCTCACGAATCGATCCAGAGATGATCCTAGCCATCGATTATGTTTTAATCTTGGTTGTTGGTGCTCCAACTGTTGATTTGGGGTAGCATCGGATGTGCTCTAGCCATGAAAATTGGTGGAGAGGCTAAAGCACATGAGATCTCTGAGACCCGGAAATGGTTTGGACAGATTGTACCCGGTTTAGGAGATATTAAAATAATTAATATTTTTAATGGAGTTCCTAAGTCGAAACTTAGGAAAAATAAAACATTAATGGGTATTATTATAAAATTGGGTTAGAAGGTTCCAAAAGTCATGGATCAAGCCAAATCTAATCTTAGCCGTTGATTAGAGATGTAATCTCGGCTGTTGAAGGACCAACAACAAAAGTATAAGAGGAGGCGTGAGGGTCAGTGGGAGAAGACACCAGAGCGATCAGTGATTCAATTTTCTAGAGCGACGTTGCTAAGCAAAGTCGAATCAGTGATCAACAGCGAGGGGCAGTGAGTACTAGACAGAGAGGCAGAGATAGTGCCGAGAGACCAGCACAGAGGCAGAGAGGCAGACGCAGAAGCCAGAGCAAGCCACGCAGAGCCCAAGAGAGACAGCGCAGAGGCCAAGGGCCCGCGTCATCCACGAAGAGGGCAGCAGGAGTGGCGCAGAGGGTCCTAGAGGCTGCGCAATGCCTTAGAGGGCTGACGCAGAGGGTTCTGAGGTTGATGCAGAGCAGGAGAAGGCTGATGCAGTGCCTTAGAGGGCTGACACAAAGGGTTCTGAGGCTGACACAATGCTTCAAAGTTCTTGGAGAGGGTTTCGTGGGACAGGTTTTCTGAATACCTGTTTCCAAATAGAGAGGTATTATTGTCGATTGTTTTTCTCTATTGGGTGAGCCAATTTGGCACCTAGTTGTACTCAAGGATATACTGGATAATAATATAACCCTCAAAATTGCTGCACCGGTTTTCCCGCATTGGGTTTTTCGGGGACGAGTTGTCAAAAATTAATGGTGCCACTTGTGTGTTTGCTATTTCTTTCAGTTGTTGATCTATAGATGGTTGAGACTGTATTGTGTTTATTTCGATGTTTATATGTTTAAATAACTTGTTTGTAATTAACAAGTAGGAGAAATAAACCACAAGAATACAGATACAATTTTTAACAGATAGAGTTAGAAATTTCAACATGGTATCAGAGCGTGGCTGCAGATCACAGGAGAGCTGAAGGCATCAGTTGAAGCAGAGCATTTGCAGCAGAGACAACTGTCTCGAGTGACAGAAGCTGTTCCTTGCAGAAAGCAATAGAAGAAGGGTTGACGTAGAGGGATTGCGTCATCAATGTGGGCAAGAGAGAGGCCAGCGTAGAGGCTGAGGAGGGCAGAAAAAGGCTCATGCAGAGACCAGGAGGGTTGGCATAGTTGGCTGAGGGAGAATTTTTGCCATTGTTGGGATTGCGCAAAGCCTAGAGGTTCAGTCCTTCGGTTGTTGGGGTATAGGAAGCTGTGGGCAATTTGCGGGAGTGAAGCTGGTGGGTTACTATGGGCAGAACAATATCTAACAAGGCAAAACCAAGGTAGAGGGAGTCGCTACTGAGGTGGATTTCTAGCTAAGGAATCTGGATTAGTGTTGCAGTTGCATAGAAGATGGGAGTGGTGCGACTTGACGATTGGCAGGAGAATTTCCAAAAGGGAAATCGTAACTCATAGGGAGTTTAGCAGAGAACTTCCAGGTGGGAAGTAGAGAGACTCAGCAGGAGTCGAAGAGAGAACTTCCGGAGGGAAGTAGAGAGACTCAGAGGAGTCAACAAAAAGAGCAGAGAGATGACCATGAATGGGCTGAGGGATTAGGACAGGCTGGACGGGGCGTCCAACTTTGTGGTTTGGAAGGCCAGGATCCTGTCCATTCTAGATAGACATCGCATCAAGGCCTTCGCCTTGAGAACAATGGTGATCCCAATTGACCCGGTTGATAATGAGAAGTACGAGGAGGCAATGGCCAAGGCAAAATGTATCATCCTTGATGGGGTCAATGTTAAAATTGGCAACTAGGGTCAAACTTCATGTGGGTCATCTTATTCATGGATGATGATATTTTTATTAGATTCCTCTCGTCGAGAGGTGTAGGATTGATCTAAAGAACATTTGATTTCGATAAGTATTTATGGAGATATGAATTTATTTTGATTATGGACTAATTGTCAAAGTCGGCCAGCAACTTATGTAAGCTCAGAAGCCCAATAGTCGCATCTGTTCAACCCGAACGTTTTGCATATAAATACAAGGAGTATTCTCCTCATTTGCACACTTCACTCTCATCACATCTTTCTCTCTCCTGTGCAGAAAAGACTCTTCTCTCATAGGTGTGGAAGGAAGAACGTAGATTTTAGGGCTGCAATTGCAGATTGGAAGTTTGACCAGCGTTGACCATCATTCTCTCTCTCTGGACTGTGCAATAGGTGAACCTGACTCTGTTTGGAAGGCCGCATTTTTTGGTGAAGGAATCAAGGCAATTCGATGGTCGGTTTGCAAGATATTGACTGCCCTAGTTTAGGGCTGATCTAGGGTTTGCTGCTGCTGATGTAAATCAGATTTTTGTACTATTTCTCTCTGCTGAATTATTGAAGATAAAAGAAGATTTGATCAAAGGGTTTCCCCATATTGGGGTTTGTCCCTGGCTAGCCGCCACATCTTGTGTCTCTTGTCTTGGTTTGTTTTCTGTCGATCGTTTAATGTTCTATATGCACTTTACTTAATGTACATGTGATTGCTAATATGTGGATGATTAGAAGAAAGATAAGTAAATTGCTCTAAAGCATAGAACATACCATAACTTAACATGGAATCAGAGCTGAGGTGAAGACGAAGCCCGAGCAAGAGCAAGAGCAATCACCAAAGAGAAGATTGGCAAGGCTATCCTAAAAGAACTATGGGGTCCTCAACATTCTTCCCCGCTGAAGACAAGGAAGTTTGACTATCACGGATGGAAGATGTCTCTCGATCTGACTTTAGAAGATCAGGGAGTGTTGGACCATGTGAGAGGCAATATTGTTGAGCCTCCATCAAATGCACTCGTTGCTGCCAGGAACAAATGGAAATCCGGAGAAGTCAAAGCAAAGAAGATCATCTGGGACTCTATCGACAAGCGCTTGGTGGCCTATGTTTCTGAGTTGAACACCTCCAAGGAAATCTACGATAGACTAGTGAGTTTATTTAGAGTTAATGATGCAAATCAAGTTCTGTTTCTTAGAAATAAGCTGAAGGAAATTAAGAAGGACAAAGATGAAAATATGCAATCATATTTCTTAAGAATCACCGAGATTAAGAACGATCTCCTATCTATTGGAGAAGTAATTCCTGACAGGGAAATGGCACTCACAACTCTGAGGACTACCATCTGAATGGTATGTATTCAGGACTACTCTCCTCAACAATAATGTAATTCCTGGATTTGAGGAATTAATGGCAAGATGCATTCAAGAAGAAGCAAGGATGGAAGAACAGGAAATGCCTGCACTTAAAGGTCATCCCGCTGCCTTTTCTTCTCATGCTGAAAGAAGAAACCATTCCAAAAGGAAGACTGGACCAAAGGGTGGAAAAGAATGATGTTATCATTGCAATAAACCATGTCATTATGCAAGGGAGTGTCCTGATAAAAGGAACTCACACTGGGATGATGATCAAAATCCCTCTCAAGGCAATCAAAGAAATGGCAGGTCAAATGGCCGAGGTAAAAGGAGTGCTGGAAATCAAGGAAGAGGACAACCATTCAAGAAGCAAGAAATTCCAGGTATGAATCTAACACTGTTGATAATAAGCAGGATGAATATTATCTATCAGCTGCTCTATCTACCTCTGCTCCTCCAGACTCGCAAGGAAATTGGCTTATTGATAGTGGTGCCTCAAGGAACTTCACTGGTTACAAAGAAGTTCTCCATAATCTGATAGAGAAAGAAACCAACTTGGAAATTGTCCTTGGAGATAATATGAAATATCCCGTGAAAGGTGTAGGGAATGTCTCTCTTAAATTGAATCAAGGTAATACAATCCACCTACAGGATGTATTATATGTACCTGATCTCAAAAAGAACTTGGTGTCCATTTCGGCAATGGAAGACAAAGGCTACAAGGTGGCTTTCAACGATGGCAAGGTATGTGCATGGAAAAACAATATTAAAAATGCCTTCACTCTTGGGTTTCAAGTTGATTCATTATATCAGGTAAGAGGAAGTTCGCTAGGTGTCATGTCTTGTGACACATCTCTTCAGTCCGAACTATGGCATTGGAGGTTTGCTCACCTTCATTATAAAGCTCTACCTGATGTAAGAAAAATGGTGACCGAGATGTCTTGTGACACATCTCTTCAGTCCGAACAATGGCATTGGAGGTTTGCTCACCTTCATTATAAAGCTCTACTTGATGTAAGAAAAATGGTGACTGGGATGCTCGAGTTCAGATTAGAGCAGGAAGGTGTATGTCTCGGATGTGCTAAAGGAAAGCTAAAAAGGGGACCATTCCCCTCAAGCCAAAGTAAGGCCTCCGATATATTGCAGTTAGTTCACTCAGACATATCTGGTATGATGCCTGTGAACTCCTTGGGAAGATATTCATATTACCTCACTTTTACAGATGACTATTCTCGCAAGACTTGGATATACTTATTGAAAAAGAAGGATGAAGTGTTCTTTTGGTTTCGACACTTCAAAGCCTTGATCGAGAATCAAACAGAAAAGAAGATCATGATCTTAAGGATTGATAATGGGACTGAATATGAATCTAATGAGTTTCATGACTTTTGTAAAGAGGCTGGCATAAGAGGGAGACTACTACACCGTACACTCTTGAACAGAATGGTGTGGTGGTGTTGACACCTAATCCTCATGATTGGGTGAATATATGTAAATAGATAAATAAGTAATATGAACAGTCATCGGGAGATGAACTGAACAGTCTCTCCCTCATGTATATAATGAAGACCTACCTGATGGAATAATACATACAAATCATTTTTGCCTTGAGGAGTTATTGCTTGGCCTGACATGGTATCAGAGCCAACTCCTAAAATAGTTGTAACTCCCTCTGCCTACTGCTCTCTGTCCCCTCCACAGTCGCTGCTGTGTGCTGTACGCTGGCCTGACATGCGTTGAACTATCCTAATGAACTCCTGCTCTCACTCAGAGTTATTCCTTCCCTGCCTTCTATCTGCTGAATGCATACCGTTCTTTGCTGTACGCTGTACGCTGCTGTCAAATTTTTTTGAACCATACCTCTGCTATATACGCTGTTTTGAACGCTGGTACAATATCAACAGTCTTGAAGACGATTTAGTTCTTTCTTCTGTTGCACTCATTTACGGAGATAGGCCTCTTACAAGTCTGTTGGGGTTTCCGCTCTTCTAGTACACAGTTCTTGAATGGCGGTTGATATGTATCCAACAAGTCTTGTTGGTCGACCTGTTCAAAAACTGTACATTTCAAAATCACTCTTAATTAGCACAAACCCATTCACACCCAATTTCCAATTGCCAACCTCAGCGATTTATGTGTACTCCAGATATGCATAGTGAAGCATTTCCATTAGACTTGGTTGCGCATAGAGAAGTGAGGAAATTGGGGGAATCTTTAACTCTGTGCAAAAGCTAAACTTTGCGGTTTGCAATCAGTATTTTAATATCTGTTGGCACTTAATAGGAGGTTTTTACAGTGGTTAATTCCTGGACGCTGCTTATTAGGCATCTACTAGGATACTATAGAGGGTTTTTTTATGTTGTTGACACAGAGGAGAGTGAAAGGCCAGCAGCAATGGCTAAATTTAGATGGGACTGTGCTGGTGTTTCAAAGCGAATGCATTCTATATGAAAAATATAACAAACCAGGTGTTCAAGGAGAATAAATAGTAAATATATATCGTGTTATGGAACATTGAATGCTGCCTGCAATAACGTAATGTAGTCAAATTTGAATTGCTTTCAATTCTAAAGACCTATATACAATTCTAGGCAATATTGAATACTGGTGGATATCCTATGTTCCATTGAAGATGCAAGGATGTAAGCCATGGAGATCTGGTACACAGTTCTTGACACTGCTATTCAATGGTTTTTTTGAAAACCGTGATAGTCCTTCAAGATTTGTAATCTTTTTTATAAAGTCGTGTAAAGGACTGTGATTGTTGTGATATATAGATGAAGTGCTAAAGTCTAATTTTATGACCTGGTGGCCTTTGTTAAATGGCATATATTAAATGATGGAATGCGTTGAATACTGAAAGCGCTGTCTTTATTCCAAGTCCATGAGCAGTGTAATGGTTGAATTGAGCATTGAGTCCATGCATTTTGGTTAGTACAGTCTCTGTGCATTGAGAACGTGTATTGTATTAAATATTAAGCGTGAGTTTGGATTGATTTCATTTCAATTTAACTTGCATTGACCATCGTTTAAAGTTTGGAAAGTTCGTGCTTGTTGAATTTGGTTGTATGGGCTATTTTCTGCGTTGGATCGGTGAATACACATGGTATGTTGCATAAAGGTGTAATGTGTTACCTGCTGTCCAAAAAAAAAAATACTGTTGTCCAAGAACACTGCTTTTCTGGTGCATTAACTCGACTGTGCTTGGTATGTGAATATTGTGGAATATGTTATAAGGAATACAATAAATATTGCATATTGAGAGCTTGCAGTTGATTCCATTTTTTGTAGTCATAGCAGATTATTATTAGTATTTTGCTACGAACACTGTAATTATTTTTGGGCTCAGTTTAAATTTTTATGATGGAGAAGTTTGTTGAAAAAGAGAAGGGTTTGGAAAAGAAGACAACTCTTCTTGCATACAGAGAGAATAATCTTGCTCAAGATTCTTCTAGAGGAAGAGGTAGAAGAGATTTCAGAGGCAGGGGGGGTAGACATTTTCAAGGAGAAAAGACAGATTTGCATTGCATTCGCTGCAAAAGAAATGGATCACATGATGCCTCTACATGCAAGCTACCATGGGACAAAATTGAGCAGAAAAGAAACCAACAGAAAGGTAAAACTGATGATATAGACAAAGGTAAAGCACCTGAATCTGCTCACTATGTTGCGGCACAATGTAACATTGGAGTAAATGAAGATTTATTTAATGCTTCACTTGCTTCTTGGAAAAATGACTAGTTGCTTGATTCAGGAGCAACCTGCCACATGACTCATAGAAAATATTTTTTTGAAGATTTCACTAACAATGTTGATGGAGTAGTATACTTTGCAGACCAATCAAAAATCAAGCGATCAGGGCTTGGCACAATCAGGCTTAAACTGCCTGGTCTTCCAGACTTTCTTCTGCATCATGTTTTATATCTCCCACAGCTCAAGAGAAACTTGCTGTCCTTGGTCCACATCCGCCAACAAGGTCACTCCATTCATATGTTTGATGGCAAGCTTGAGGTAAGAAAAGCATCTGACCACTCACTTGTCATGAGGGGAATAGAAGAAGAAAGGCTTCTCCAGCTGCAAGGAACCTCTGCTCGTGCACAACATTTCTCATACAATTCTTATCATGAAGAAGGTACACTTCCATCAAGTTTATTATGGCATGCTAGATTTGGACATTTGAACTATGACAATCTTCACTTGTTGAAGAAAAATGGTGTTGTTGGTTTGCCTACAATTACTAGGAAACTTAAGCAATATGATGCTTGCATTCTAGGAAAGCATGGCAAACAGTGCTTTCATGATTCACATTCAAGAGCACATAGAAAACTTGAACTCATTCATTCAGATTTATGTGGTCCAATGCCTGTTCCTTCTGCAAATGGAAATAAATATATCATGACATTTATTGATGACTACACCAGAATGTGTTGGGTTTATTGATTGAAGAACAAAATCTGATGCTTTTCAAACATTCAAGAATTTTCATAAAATGGATAGAAAATGATGCACAATCTCATATTGGGTCTATTCGCACTGATAATGGAAAAGAATACACATCAAATTAATTTGAAAACTATCTTCGCCAACATGGGATCAAAATCAAACAACTGGCACTTATAATCCCCAACAAAATGGTTGTAGCTGAAAGAATGAATAGGACAATCTTTAAATATGGTACGACCCATGCTTCTTCTTTCAAAAATGTAAAGATAATGTTTTGGGCTGATGCTGTTTCTATGTGCTGCATATATAAAGAGATAGATGCCATCTAATGCTCATAAAGAAACAAGACTCCATATGAAATGTGGTATGGACATGTTCCTTTGGTAAAGCATCTCAGGGTCTTTGGTTCCACCTGTTATGCCTTGATACCAAAGTTACATAGAAACAAACTTGGTGCTAGAAGTCGTAAGTGTATCTTTCTGGGGTATTCAAACACCTCCAAAGCATACCGTCTCTTATGATGAAGTAAATAAAAAGTTTGTTGTATTTAGAGATTTAATTTTTCTCGAATCATCCAAAACTGACAATGTTGTTGAGCGGCAACTTGATCACTTGGATAGATTCGCAAAAGCAAAATCATTTCAAGAATTTGATAATCAGATTCCACATCTGAAGGGGGATTCCTATACTAGATCAACATTTGGAATCTTCTTCTGAAGAACACTCTCCCCCCCCCCGCCCCATGCCTTGGAAACTCCAACATACGGATGATGCTTAAGTGATTCATTGATAGAATGGGAAACTCAACCTTGATTCAGTCCCAACTCAATCAACGGGCAGCCTGGACCATTCTGAGAAAGGTCCCCCCAAAGTGGCTGACAAAGACACTTGAAAGTGTTCATCCTGATGAGGTTGGAAAGACAGGAACTCGAAATTCAAACCAGCAAAATGGAGGTGATGTAGATGCTTCTAATTCACCTGTTGATATGGATGTTTCTTATGATCATGAATTGAACTTGTCTACAGATTTTGAACCAACTTTCTTCAAAGAAGTTGCTTCTCATGATGAATGGAAAGAAGCGATGCAAAAGGAGTATGATGCCCTCATAAAGAACGACACTTGGAAGCTGGTTGATCCTCCATTAGGAACCAAACCAATTGACTGCAAGTGGGTCTACAAGAACAAGTATAAGGCTGATGGCTCACTTAACAAGCACAAAGCTAGGCTTGTGGAAAAAGGTTTTGCACAGAAGGAAGGGATCGATTATGAGGAGACTTTTTCCCCCACAACAAAATGAGCTACCATCCGGACACTCTTTGCCCTAGTAGCTCAAAACGGTTGGAAAGTCCATCAAATGGATGTAAAAACTGCTTTCTTAGATGGAGATCTAAAAGAGAATGTTTCTATGCCCCAACCTGAAGGATTTACTATGAAAGGACATGAACATAAAGTATGAAAACTCGTGAAGTCCTTGTATGGCCTCAAACAAGCACCGCGAGCCTCGTATAAAAAACTAACTGAGCATCTTCTGAAACTCAATTTCAAACATTATGATCTTGATGATGCAACTTTATTTTTCAAGAAAGTTGGCAAAATAGTTGTATATATTGTGGTATATGTAGATGATCTTTTAATGACACCGTCATCGCCAACCCTCCTTCCATACCCAATCTCAATTCTGTGCCAGGTTTCCTGCCCGCAGTAATTCTCCTCCTTATCCCCCATTCCTGGGTCTCTACCAAACCCCCTCCGGCTGCGCATGGTCATGTTACGAAGGTTTCCTCTCAAAATGCAGATGTACAGGAAGACATTATCCACATAGTCCAACCCCCTTGCTTCTCTAGCGACGTAACTGCGTGCTTCTACACTATGCCCCCTACTTACAACAATCAAAATTCCCATACGGGAAATGAGAATCTCAACGCAGAGCGAGATGGAGAGGGTGCCTATCAAGTGCCAAAGACAGAAGTAGAAGAAGGCGCATGCCACTAGCCTATGCCCTCAACCTCCGACATCCTCACAATCCTTCCCCAAAATTCCTTCCCTCTCCCTCAAACAAAACGCGAAACAGGGCAACATAATGAGATAAGAGAGATGGCCGTTAACATACCCGTAATCCTTCGCGTACAGACGATGCAGTTGTTGCTTCTTGTGGAGCCACTGAACCAACCCGTCGCTCCAATCTCCTTGCTCACAATCGCTCTGGTACTCACCAGAATTCTCTCTAGATCAATTACAAACTCCAACACTTCCCCTACTCTCACTGCCACCTTTCCTTAATGTAGTGTTTAACACCATGCAAATGGCCACTGCGTCCATCGCCTCAAATGTGTGGGAGGCGGTGGTTTTGTACCTTGCAATACCAACCATTAACCCCATCTTAATGAGATGATCCACTAACTGGCACCTCCATGATAGGAATACTAGTGTGATTATCAATAAATATTATCATTAAAAAATATAAATAGTTTATAAGTTAATAATATTAAATAAATTTAAATACTAAATAATAATTAATATAAATGAATAATAATTAATATAAATAGATAATAATTAATAATAATGTTTTTATTATAATTACACCGTAAGGCGCTACCCTATGAGAAGAAGTCTCTTTCATGCCAGGTGTACCATTGTGGAATGTTGATGGTGGTGTTAGACGATTAAAATAATCTGTTAATTTTACGTATGTTCTATGCTTAGAGCAATTTATTTCAATTTTCATCATTAGCTCAATACCTTTTCCAGATTAGCAATCACAACAACATTAAAGTAAGCTGCAGATAGAACATAAACATAAATCACAAAAGATAAGCCAAGGCAAGATGACACAAGATGTGGTGTTAGTCAAGGACAAACCCCAATGTGGGGAAACCCTTGATCAATTCTTCTTATATTTTCTTCAATATTTCAACATAGAGAGAGAGATAGTACATTTACAACAGAAGTCAACACTTTGACTTATCTAGATAAGAACATAGATCATCTCTAAGAAGATGATACATGAGATCAGCTAAAGACAAGCTGCTTCAAATGATTCTCCAAGGTGACTCCTTGAGATATCGTTGTGTTGCATTTCGTCAGCATGCTGCACCTCACCATGCTGCACCATGCTGCACCCATCATCGCTATGCTGCATCTCATCACGCTTCATTAATCATGACTGTACCCATCACTATACTGCATTATGTGCCATTGCTACACCATGTTGTCATACTGGCCTATGCTCTGGTTGCACCTTGCTTGCTTGTTGTCTCTTGCTTGCTTGCTGTCCCTAACATGCTTGTTATTGTTAGCATGCTTGTTGTTGCATGCTAGTTGTCCCTTACATGCTAGCTGTAACATTGCATGCTTGGTATATTTGCTGCTAAGTACTATACAACTTTCCCAATGTTAGTAACATGTACCTTGCATGCTGCTCTCCTTCGGAGATAGATGCTCTGACAGATCCTGATAGTTCTGGCAGTTCCGGCTATTCTCGGCGGTTCTGGTTTTTCCCGATAGTTCCGGTAGTTCTCGGCAGTTCCAGCAGTTCCAGTTGTCCCCGATAGTTCTGGTAGTTCCTAGCAGTTCATGCAGTTCCGACTGTTCCCAGCAGTTCCGGTAGTTCTGGGCAGTTCAGGCAGTTCCCAACAGTTCCCGGTAGTTCTGGCAGTTCCCGATAGTTCTTGGTAGTTCCGAAAATTCCGAAAGTTCTGACTGTTCTGGCAGTTCCAGCTATTCCGATTGTTCTGGCAGTTCCAACTGTTCCGACGGTTCCTCATAGTTCCCAATAGTTCTGACAGTTCTGACAGTTCCCGGTAGTTCCTAGTAGTTCTGATAGTTCCAACTGTTCTCAGTAGCTCCCGATAGTTCCGACAGCTCTTGCGGTTCCAACAATTCCAGCAGTTCCAACAATTCTGGTAGTTCCGGTTGTTCCCAGCAATTCCCATTACTTCTGGCAGTTTAGGCAGTTCTCGACAGTTTCGGTAGTTTCGAAACTTCCTGACAGTTCCTGAGAGTTCCAGCAATTCCGACAGTTCCCGCTGTTCCCATTGTTTTGACTATTTCCGGCAGTTTCGACAGTTCCCCGCAGTTCCCAACAATCCCGACAATTCCTAACAGTTCCGGCTGTTCCGACAGTTCCCCGCAATTCTGGCAGTCCCCAACAGTTTTGGCTTCTGCCCTTTAGATTAGGGTAGCGTTATCCCTTAGGATCTCTCCTCCTACTAAAACCCAAAGACAAGTAGAGAGGAAGAGGTCCTAAGTGTGTTGAAAATGACTTGAAGGCCACCTCTATTTATACTAAAACGTTGAGCACAAGTGGGGTTTATTTGGTTGTTGGTCGACCTTGATGAATTGTCCCATAACACAAATACATTCATATCTCCATGAATACTTATTGGAATCAGATGATCTTTAGATCAATCCTACACCTCTCGATGAGAGGGATCCAAGAAAAATATCAACTTCCATTAATAAGATGACTCACATGGAGTTTGGCCCTAGTTTCCAATTTTAACATAATCGCTGCCCTGAGATTCAAGACCAATATTGTTAGTTATAGTTCGGTACCAGTGCAGAAAGGATGATATGCCAGTGTTTTACTCCGGTCCTATTTCATATCCTTGTTTTGGAAATATGATGCATTGATTCCCTGGATAGTGAACGATTCTTCAATAGAAGTCTCCAAGATGTTCTTGTCCCCGAAATGTTCTTGGACAGGCAAAGCTAGTGTTTCCTCCTCGCCTCAAGGAAGCCTCTTACAGAAATCCACTCAAGATCGGCTGGCCCCACAGGGATTGGGTTGAGCTGCAACTACCAAGTCCTTTCGAACAATTTTTCAGCCACCAAGGATCATTGGGGATGAAATAACGTGCAGTCAGCACTCTCCAAAATCATGAAAAAATAGAAGGAGATCTCGGTATCGTTTACTCTTTCTAGAATAAAATTTTGTTTATGCTTCCAAATGGAGAGATTTTATTGTTTAGATTTTTGCATAATATTTTAGAATTCCAAAATCCGTGGTTTCTCCCATTAGATTTTAAGTTAATTTATGGGCGTGCAATCTGACTTTGATACACCAATGTGGAAAACTTGAGGTTAGTGCTCTATTCGGTTGTTACCATTGTAATAATTTTCTCTGTTTTCTTAATCATAATAAATATTTCACCTACATTTTCCTCATGTTTTCCTTCAATTGTCCATTCATCCATAATGGCATCACATTGCTCATGCTGCTCATGGAGACCTAGATTGTAGGTATGCCATGGTGATCAAATGAAATGTTTGTTGTAGTCTTGATCAAACTAAATAGTTGATGTTCTAGTATTCGTTGTTCAATTTTTTAACCACCCAAATCAAATATCGAAGGGCTTAATCATTTTTTTATATTATTCAAATTTACAAATCTGAATTATATAGAGAGAGTTTGTATAACAATGATGAATTTTCATTTTAAACCATCAATATGTAACGCAAGCTTACATATGAACTTTCAACAACAAATACACTTCTCACTATAAATGGAAATTTAATTTTCAAAGAATTATAAATTAAAATCATTTACCTTGAAACTCCATTATAAGGTCAAAATTATAACGTGCTAAACTAACCATCAAAGAACTAAAAGAAGATTATTAACTGTGAATTTTGATGCTTCATTTGGTCTTTGCCCTTTTTAAAAATTGAGATGAGTTTGAACTTCTATTTAGGTCACCCATATTGGTGCAACATCTACAACTTAAATTGAGTTCAAAGTGGGTGAAGTTCATGCAATCCCAACGAACATTTTGGGCTTGACTACGAATTTCATCTGAAAGATAGTGGAATTTCAACTTAAAAATAGTAGTTTTGTCCTTGCTGGATGGTCTTTTTGTTTTTAAAAGTACAAATAAGTTTATTTGTAATGATTCTCATTTTAAATTTTGATAATAATTAAAAATTATAAAAATTAATAATAATTTTTGTTTGTTAATATGAATTATAAGTCTGGTGATAATTTAATTATGCTGTAAGGCGTTTCCCTCTTAAAAGAACTTTCCTTTTTGCCTTTCTGTCATAACCTTGTGCCGGTGCCGTTAGATTAGATGTTAGACAAGGAAAACATATTCAGCCATTAGATGATCAAAAGTACTTAGGAAGACTTCGTTACCAATTCAGCTATCAAAACGCTGTATTAACTGATCCATGATTTAGTTGAGTAGGAAACATTGGTGATCTTAAAGCTTGTCCAGGAAAGTTTTTCCCACAAAGTCCCTGGGCCTGGCAACAGTGTCAGGGTACCATTGAGATTTTTCTGCCTTTTACAACTACGCTTTTGAGAGCCAGCCACTACGACATGCTCTAGCACTTGGAGATTTATTCTGTCCACTGATCTCGCCATTTTCTTTTTTTCAAAACACTGAGATCTTTAAACAATGGGTGGTCACTGTAGGTAAAAAGCTTCAATGCTTCAAGTTCAAAGGACTGAAAATAGGAGATGCGGGGTTGTTGGAAACAAATACGCATTTTATATAAAATAATTTCTAATAGTTTGGATTCTCCAATGATAAGGATGCTCCCCTTCTCACAAATCACATAAAAATCCAAAGTGGAAATTTGCAGTTGCTAACAATCCATCATGGCTAATCACAGAACTAGAAATGGGTAATTTTGTAGGCAGTGAACTTTGTTATGTGAGGGGTGGAGCAGGGGCTAATGTCCGACTGCACAGATAATCAAAACACTGTGGGAATGGGTCCATCAAGGCTATGTTTATTGCATGACGACACTACGTTTTTAGCGCCCATTATGACCAGAAAATCTGCATATACATTAAGCTCAAAAATTATATAGGTCGACTCGAAATTGTGACATTCTGGTGTATTGCCCACAATGCGGTCGATGCTTTTTAAGTGGCTTTTCAGTTACCCTAGGGTTTCAAATTTTCATTATCTGTGCTAAAGTGACTTGTGTGGGTTTTTATAGATTTCTTTACAACTAGATTGTTTTTTCTATTTGTAGAACTTGGCATCAAATCATAAGAAGAAAACATATAATCTTTAAGGTGTAAAAATTCTCTTACTGTGGATTCTCCGATCAAAAACTCAAAAATCACAAACCACAGATCTCTGAAATCCAATCTTTGACTGTGTTTTAAAAAATTCTACATTATACTTGTTTAGTGGTTTATTTAATTTTGTTATGAGTTGAGTTTCCATGAAGTGATTATTTTTAAAATTTAAAACATTTTATTCTTGTATAAAAATATAATAAAATATAATAAAGTTATTTAAATAAAAGATATGACATCTACAACAAAGAACACAAATTTCTCTTTGATTGACGGATAGATGATTTGCAGGTGCTACGATTAAAAAACACATTTAATAAAGCATTAGAAATTGTGAAAATGGACATTCAACCACTGGATGTGCTGAGCAAAATTTCATAATTGGTGCTGATAGAAGGAAAGTACAACATCAAAGCAAACTACTTTCATAATTGGTGCTGATAGAAGGAAAGTGAAACATCAAAGAAAACTACTTGTCTGAAACTCCATTGCCAAGTAACAAAAAGCTCAATCGTAGAGTACACACATGGAGATTAGCTTCACAATATCAGCCTCATCTTGCATGATGTCGTTAATGAATTCTGAATATTTAATACAAACCCAATAAACCATGGTGTCCAAAAGTCGAATTTTTCTTCTAATGTATCATAACCACCCAAAAGAAGATGATGAGAATGAAATGGATCGTGATTAATGGAATATTTTTCACTCTAATCATGTCATACTAAATTTGAATGAATGTTATTTTTAGAAAATAAAAATTAATCAGGTATCATTTATTCATACTAAATTTGAATGTATGATATTTTCAGAAAATAAAAATTAATCATGTCTTATTTAATCAGACTAAATTTGAATGAATGTTATTTTCGGACAATAAAAATCAAGAATGGCATCATATGACAAGGTGAATTTTCCATTTTGAATACAGATAATGTTAGCACAAGAAGGATTTCACCAAACTTTTTTAACGTACGTTATATGTAGCATGAACCGATCTGATATTGTTGCCTGTCATATCCTTAGAAATATGATATAAGATTGGAGTTGTAGTGAAGGTTGTAAGTTTGCTGATATTTTAGATTGGGGGTTGATTTCTCAGTCACAATAGAGTACATTAAAAATCAGTTGAGCATGATAGATTTGGATAAATTACACCACATATTTTATAGATTTGTTTGCTAATATAGCATTGTTTCCTTACAATTGGGCAGCCTTCATTTAGTCATTTCTTGTGGTGATCAGAAATGCAGGATGTTCCACTCGAAGATGCAACACAAAATACTAAGATTTTCATTTAAGATACAGATATGTGTATTGCTATATCATTATTTTCTTTTCCTTTTCTTTCTCATGTGAAAATTTCATAGATGTTTTTCCGGGTTTTTTTTCTTAGGTAGGTGTGTATATAATTTTATTGTTTTTTAAATAATATGTTTTAATTTTTTTTTTATTAATTTTTTAGTATATTATGTATTTTATTAAATTTTTTAAACAAAACTCAAAAATTTTGCATTTTCTTTTATATTATATAGGTGTTGATTTTAAAATATTCCTTTAATTAAAAGCTGGAAAAAACTCATACTAATAATTAATTATAATTTATTTGTTATTATCCAACCAATAATATCTGAATTTTTTAGTAATATAAAGTATTTCATTAAAAAAATTTAATCAAAATCCCAAAATTTGTCCATTTAATCTATAATGGATATATATATAATTGACTAGAATCCTTCTTTTAACTTAGTGTGGAGAAATTTCATATTAATAATTAATTAAATTAATTTTTATTTTCCAATAATACATAACAAGAAATTATAAAATAATGTGTTCTTTATATTTAGTTTTACTACCTATATCATCACTTTGCATCGTTAGATTATCTGTTAATGTGTTCTTTACATTTATGTGATCCTTATATTTATTTTTACTACCTATCATGACTTTGCGTTGTTATATTATCTGTTAAACGGTTTGATCAAGGAAAGTTAGTTGGATAGAGGGAAGGTACTTGGATGGTTGGAACTGTTTAGGATATTTGAAACAATTGTGATTGACCCAGGTTCCTACCCCAGTGTTTTGACTACCATTTGAACACCAAAGGTTCTCGTAGTAAGCGTTGGCATGCAACGACAAGAGAAGGAGCTCTATTCAACATTCTCTCACTAGGTAAGAATAAATATTTCATTGTAATCCATTCACTGTGTATATGGAATCCATTATTGGTTAATTTTTTATCCATTAGGTGCTTCTAACGTTCCAGTTTTTAATGGATTAGTGTGCATTTGTCTAACTGTCAAGCTTCACAGGGGTTGGTACCACCCAGTTGATCCAAGAAATAGGTGAAAAATGGGTATTTTCAGTACCAATTTGAAATGTTCCATGCTTAGTTCATCCCAAGTTTGGTCTTTATGAAAATCTTGAATTTCTAAGAACAATACAAAAACTTAAAATGGTATGCCTAAATATTGATGGTCCTCTAACGTGAACTAATTTTTAAGATCATTTTGATGCTATAAGAAGGCAAGTGCTTTTTTGCTGGGTATAAATTAAATATTAATGAAATTTAAAATATAGTTGTTTGCCATTCTCATTAATTGATTTTTTTTGACTGAAGACTTTTTTATTTCATATTAAATATTAAAAACAAATAAATTTATTATATTTTGTTTAAAAATTAAAAATCAAACATTATTTTTAATTTTTATCTGCATCAAATAAATAATTTTTTAAAAAAGTATATAAATGGAATTATATTCTTAGTATTTTTACTTATTTGTAAATTTGTAATTTATAAAATTGTATATTAAAAAAACTAAATTGGATGTTATTTTATTTTTATTGTAATATTTATGTTATATATATTGAAATATAATTTTTTGAAAATATGAGTTTATGTAACTTTGGAAATTTTATGTGAATGGAATTCTTTTTAATGATTAATTATAAGTTTAAATTCTTTTTTTTAAGGATTAATTTTAAGTTTAGCGTTTGAATCTATAATGTATAATCATACTTTTTTTCAAGTTTTAAGTTGTCTTTCTTATATTGAATTGTAAAATAAAGATATAAATTGAATTCCCTTGATCTTGAAGTCATAGGTTATGAATTTCTTTTGGATCAATTCAATATTTCTCCATGACTCAATATACATACTGCACCTCCAAACTTCACATCCGTATAAGATAACAGGGGCGACCAGAGTTTCAATGAGTAACATTTTTTTACTCCAAATGTAAAGATCGATTGAGTTACAATTGTTTTCAAGCTCATAATAAGCTTTCCAACTATCTCTATATATTCCCAATATGTAACTAAATTACATTTCTTAATTTGCCACACAATAATATACTTACTCTATATTAACATGCTTTGTCTTCATTTCTTTGTATTTTTTCTCTATATCCTCTAAAATTTATTATAAATATCATTGGTGATCTTTTTTGACAAAACATATGTTAATTGTTTTCAATCTCATAATAAGCTTTCCAACTATCTCTATATATTCCCATTATGTAACTAAATTACATTTCTTAATTTGTCACAAGTAATTTTTGGGAGCCTCCTGGATTTCGTATTGTAAAGCTTCTTCTTATACATCATATATCTAAACATAGTCATACTTTCAGTGGGGGATAGGTCAGATTCAATCAAGAGGATATGATAGGGAGTATTTCCCTTGATATTGAGGTTATAGGTTATGAATTTCTTTTGATCGACTCAATATTTCTCCACAATTTGATATATATACTGCACCCCCAAACTTCACATCCGTATAAGATAATAAATGTGACCAAGTTTCAAAGAGGAACCTTTTTTTACTCCAAATGTGAAGATTGACTGAGTTACAATTGTTTTGAAGCTCATAATAAGCTTTCCAACTACCTCTATATATTCCTAATATATAAATAAATTACATTTCTTAAATTTTCACGCAATAATATACTTACTCTATATTAACATGCTTTGTCTTCATTTCTTTGTATTTTTTTCTCTTATTATAAATATCATTGGTGATTTATTTTGACAAAATATAGGTTATTCACAACTTTTATATTTATGTCGTAAGGCGTTACCCCATGAGGAGAAGTCCCATCCATGCCACCTATACCATTGTGGGACGTTGATTGTGATGTTAGACAATTAAAAGAATGACTACCATCTAATTCAAGACTGGTATTGTCAATTATAATTTCATACTGTTGTCCAGAGGATGATATGCCAGTCATAATTGTTTTACTCTTGTCGTATTTCGTCTCTTTGTTTTGCCAGTCTGAAGGTTGAAGGTGCTGTGAGGCTGAATTCACTTAGGAATTGCAAAATGACGCCTTTTATTAGTCACAACTCCATTATTCAAGGTTAGCTTATTCATTTTAATAGTTTTCAATTTCACATTTATTATGTTTTTCTTAAAATCAGATGGAAGGGCCATAATTTTCACCCCTCTATGGAAATCCATTATAATTATTTTCTTCATGGTGCGTCTTTTATTCTATTCTCATCATTGCATTATTAAGGAGTCTAGTTATAGCCAATGAATCTATTATCACTGTTATTATTATTTTATTTTAAAATCAATTTTCAAGTTAATATTTTGTAAGTTTTAGTGATGCATTCATGGGTTTGGTTATGCCTATCATCCTATGTTGTGTGGGAAGGAGAAGTTATTCCTCAACTCCAAGTCTTAAGTATATTTGGTTGCAAGTTATTGAATAGATTTCCCATCAGAATACATAGGATTTCAAATTTGAGAGATATAAAGTTTGAGAAAGATTGGAGGGAAAAAACAAATTGTGAGATGGATAATGTACAAAATTTGTTAAAAGAAAAATTAGTCATTTATTAAAGATAATTATAGATAATGTATATTTGTTGTTAAAAGAAAAATTAGTCTATTTATTAAAGATAATTATAGATAATGTATATTTGTTTACTACAAACACTAAGTGTATTTTATTTTTTTGAAATTACTCTACTACTCATTATCATTTGTTATTTGAGTATAGTAATATCATAATTATATTAGTAAAATTGAAAAGATAAACTTGTTACATGTATTTATATTTTATTGTTTGTTATTTGATAATTTGAATGGTAATTTCATAATTGATGTCATCCATCTCTTTTGGTTATTTAGGTTAGCAGACGGACATGGGAGCAGAACTATGTAAACAATGGAAGAATGTTGAGTAATGTGTTAGATGTCCTCCTGTGTTAGAATTTATAGCATATTTGTCTTCAGACTCGGGGAACTATTACATTGGTCCATTTCATAAATATAAGCCCTATGAGCACCTTTTCATGAAGAGTTTCCTAGGCCACCTATGCCAAATTCTTACTACACTCTCAAGGATATTGTATTTGAGGTGGGAAATAGGAAAGAAGGATTAACATTCTCCATTCACTTTCGACACACATATTTGGCTTCTCTACTTGGAGATTCGTGAATGTTTTAGGTGCATTGTGTATAAATGGAGACATGTATAAATGGAAACGTGTCTAGAGATTACTCACAAAGAAATTTTATTTGGAACCATTACCATATGAGCGTGAAGGTTTCAGTTTGGTTGAGGCAATGAAAGTCAAAGATACCATATGATGGTGAAGGGTTCAGGCTGTCTGAGACTATGAAAGACAAAGTAGGCCTGTTCTAGGATGCAATTATCAACAAAAATAAACTCTTAGAATTGTCAATGAAAATAAACTCTTAGATTGAGCACAGGGAAAAAACAAATTGTGAGATGGATAATGTACAAAACTTGTTAAAAGAAGTCATTTATTAAATATAATTATAGATAATGTATATTTGTTGCTACAAGAAAAATTAGTCTATGTATTAAAGACAATTACAGAGAATGTATATTTGTTTACAACAAACACTAAGTGTATTTTTATTTTTTTGAAATTACTCTACTACATTATCAATTGTTATTTGAGTATAGTAATGTCATAGTTATATTAGGTAAAAAAAAAACAAAAAAACAAAACAAAAAACAAAACAAAACTTATTACATGTATATATATGATATCATTTGTTATTTCATAGTTTTAATGGTAATTTCATAATTGATGTCACCCATATCTTTTGGGTTTTTTACGTTAGAAGAGAGACATAGGAGAAAAACTATGTAAACAACGAAAGAATGTTGAGTAATGTCTTAGATGCCCTCCTCCCTAATGCAAATAATTTATAGCATATCTGTCTCCAGAATGGGGGAAATATTACATTAGTGAATTTCATAAATAGCAGCCCCATGAGGCACCCTTTCATGAAGAGCTTCCTATGCTACCTATGGCCAATTTTTACTACACTCTTAAGGATATTGTATTTAAGGTTGCAAAGAAGAAATAAGGATTAACTTGCTCCATTCACTTTCGACACACATATTTGGCTTCTCTCCTTGGATATTGGTGAATATTTTAGGCACACTATGTATAAATGGAGACATGCATAAATGGAAACGCCTCTAGAGATTACTCACAAAGAAATTTGATCTGGAACCATTACCATATAGGGTGAAGGGTTTAGTTTGGTTGAGGCAATGAAAGACAAAAGTACCATATGAGGGTGAAGGGTTCACTCTCGTTGAGACTATGAAAGACAAAGGAGGTCTAGTGTGGGATGTAATTATCAATAAAAATAAACTCTTAAAATTGTCAATGAAAATAAACTCTTAGATTGAGAAATTGGGAAGGAAGTTGCACATGCCTCTTTTTTGAGTAGATTGTTTGATTGTATTACTGTTAACATTAACATTTATTTTTCATTCAAATTGGGCTATAGTTAAATCATGTAACATATCACATCTTTTTTCATCTATGCTCTTCTTTCATATGTGCTACCAACTTACGGTGTTTTCTTTTCAACCTCTGATACAAATGCTAGTATTATTTTCATTGATATATATTATTAACTATAATACAAATGAAGCTTTTTTGTTATATAACAACGTTGTGTTAGTATTATTTATATTAAATATAGATGGAATTAAAAACCAGTATAGAGCCGGTTCTTTATCCTCCATCTTATCTTTTTTGTGTCTTTATAATATCCTACCCTCTAAATGGACATGCATGTGTGTTTTCACATTATTCTCCAATGTCACGAGCAATCTTAACGAATAATAAAACAACAGCCACATCAGTGGGACTTCCGTCACTGCCGAAAAAGGAAGTTTGAAGAAGACCAATGATATTTAGGTATATGAATATATAATATGGGGATGAAATATTGAAATTGAAAATGAATTCAGAAAATAATTATTCCATAAATGGGTGATTACCTTCCAGCCAGATTATATATATTATGAGTAAGTTTATATTAATGTGATTTGAGGCTATAAAACTTTAATATTTTTGGTATTGGTTTCATATTATCAAAATATAGTGTGCAAAATAACATTATATGAGTTTTTTTGTATTGTTAAAGATAGTATGCATGATAATACTATCTGTATTTTGTTAGAGAATCTAATTCCAACTACTTGTTAGGTGTTAAAATTGTCCCTCTAAATGTTTTAGTTCAGTCTAACTTACTCTAGTTTAAGTCGAGTTTCACTCGAATCATTTATTAGTGATGTTTCCAATTTAATCTTATTTAAGTGATTTGTAATATTGAGAAGAAAAGTCTTCAGCGCCATTTTTTTCTCTTCCATTTTTGTCATGGTATCAAATCTTAGCCCATATGAAACCCTTTGAGAGAAGTAGAAGAAAAGATAAGCTAGTTTGCATAAGACTCCCTGTAAGAGCAACAACTTGTGAGCGAAGTGAAAGTATAAGAGGAAAGCTTGCATAAGGCTCTTCAAAAAAGCGGTAGAAGTTTGAAAAAAATTGAAAAAAACTAGAAAAAATAATAAAAGAACGAAGCTGTTGGGGATTTTTCTGGTAAAATCCCAAAAACAAACAAATTGACTGAATACAGAGCAATGCTCTGTTTTTTCCCTCAGGATCTTTTGCACAGGGAAGCAAATAAAATTTTGAGGACAAAGATTTTTCACACCAATAAAACCTTTATATTCATTAATAAAAACTCTGATACATATTTCTTCCTCCTACTCTGAGGGATTCACCAAAAACAAAATACTCTGCCTGCTTTTACAAATGATTTTTACACCACTGTGTAAAATCTTCATTCACATTTACTGATATAAAAAGGAGTTTTTACATTTACACATTTACCACTATAAAATGAAATTCTTACATATGCTGTAAAAATTTCTTACATAACATTCACTGTGAGGTGAAAAACCATTTCTTTACTCACCATTTACAATGCTGTTTAAAACAATTCTTCTTTGGCTCTTATTTTAGCTTCCTTCCCTTTGTTTTAACAACAACAAAAAAAAATACATCACGCTGCTGCGTATTGGAAAATTACATATTTTCAAAATACATACCGTCGTTGTTTTGTTTCACACTTCTGTGTGTTTTTTACACCATGCTAGCCCCGCTCTAGTTTTGCACTGCTGTGCTCCCCTTTTCATTACACATTACAATACATACGCGAATGAAGACAAAAACAAAACATATACCAAAACCAAAAAAATATTTAATAATAGGTTGACTTACACATACCTATCTTTAAATTCACCAACTTCCGTGCAACTAAAAATTAAAATATTTACCAGCCATCCTACGAACAATATTAAAGTTCATTAATGACTTTTACGGCGGTCAAACAAAAAGTTCAGGCAGGTTGATGAAGATCCTTGTCCGTTGACCTGATCGGACGCAATTCGCACACCAAGCTCACACAAACCAATCGAAGTTTAGCTTCCGGGGAGAGGGTTGTTTTGTGTTCGTACACAGGACGCGTGGCAGCAAGTCCGAGTGTTCAGAGGCCCTCTGACATAAACAAATTTTTGCGAAAAGCGGTGTGAAATGAACTGTGGTTTTCCAGAAATGGTTTTGCTGGAGTTAATGCGGGCAGTTGGAAATTAATATTTCAACACTCCCCTTTAAATTCAACTGATGGGCATTCAGTCATACCCAAACATTTTCTCAAAAATTCAAAGCTTTTCTGGTCCAGTGGCTTTGTCAGAATGTCTGCAACTTGTTCCTGAGTCCTGTAATGTTCTAAGACAATTTCTCCATTTCTCACCAATTCCCTGATGTAATGAAACCTTGTGTCAATGTGTTTTGTTCTCTTATGAAACACTGAATTCTTTGATAATGCAATAGCTGAGCTATTGTCACAAATAATCACTGTTGCTTTTGACTGCTCTTGGCCTAAGCTCCTCAACATCCTTCTCATCCAAACTGCTTGACATGCTGCTGCTGTAGCTGCCACATATTCAGCCTCTGCTGTAGACAATGCTACAATGGACTGCTTCTTAGAAGCCCATGAAATGGCTCCTGAACCCATATGGAAAAAATAACCGGAAGTGCTCTTCCGATCATTAACACTTCCAGCGCAATCACTATCTGTGTATCCAACCAAATCTGAATGTTCTGAGACATTATATAAAATTCAAAACATTTTGGTACCTTTCACATACCTCAGAATTCTTTTTGCTGCCTGCCAATGTGCCTCCTTTGGCCTCTCCATGAATCTGGAAATTAAACTAACAGCATACATAATGTCAGGCCTAGTTGCTGTTAAATACATAAGGCTGCCTACAATACTCTTGTACAAACTAGGATCAAAATCCTTGCTGCTGTCCTCTCTACTGAGTTTTAATCCCATTACCGTGGGAGTGATCGCTGCCTTGCATTCTTGCATGTTAAATCTGCTCAATACTTGATTTACATATCTTGCCTGTGAGATAAAAATTCCTTTTTCATTTTGATCTATTTCTATGCCTAAGAAGTATCTCAAGAAACCCATGTCAGTGATTTCAAATTCTTCTTTCATGACTGATTTAAAATTCTTAATGAGCTGATCATCATTACCTGTGAAAATAACATCATCAACATATAAGACAACAATTAGCAATTTACCATCTTTTTCTTTGATGTAGACTGTGGGTTCTCCCTCACACTTTTCGAATCCATTCTCTAGTAGATAGGAGTCTATCCTACTGTACCATGCTCTTGGGGCTTGCTTCAGCCCATAAAGAGCTTTCTTCAATTTGCACACTTTGTGCTCTTCACCTTTCTTCTCATAGCCTATAGGTTGCTCAATGTAAACCTCTTCCATTAACACTCCATTTAGGAATGCTGACTTCACGTCCATTTGGTAGACTTTCCATTTGTTTTGTGCTGCTATGGACAGCACTGCTCTCACGGTTTCCATTCTTGCAACCG
>APFE031171392.1:35621-65621 GCA_000404065.3 Pinus taeda | reverse complement strand
AAATATTTAATGTATTTTTTAAAACGACCGAGTCATTGAAATCGAGCTAGCTGAGTCGATACCGAGTCAGAGTCAGAGTCAGAGTTGATCCTCGACTGAGTCAAAGTCGGAGTCGGGGTTTTAAAATATTGGCTATGACTAGCTCGCTCAATGCTTAATCCCTCGCTATGCATCCCGCCCCTATGTCACGAAGGCAGGCAGATATTGCCTGCCAAGTCTCATGCATATAGGAGAACTACCATGAAATAGGCAGGGAAAATTGCTAGCATGCGACTTGTTACACAGTAATTTGTCACCGTTTGTCACCGTCCCTGTTACCCCTCTCCTGCACCTTGGAGGACGCATTCCGGGACTTGTGAGAAGTGACAAGACTTGAAACCACTTGCATCATTCCCCTCTGAACATGAGCTTCACATGCCCTGAAGACATCTCCTGCAGCTTGCCCATAAAAATAACCCTTTTTACATTAGCGTGGGGCCACTGTGTCCTTCCCGCGCCAATGGGGAAAATCCTCTAAAAGGGGCACGCTATTAGCGCTCTGTCCTAGAGTCGCAATCACGCCAACCTATTTGGGCAAAGTTTTTAACCAATCAACCTCCGAAAGTTCTCTCCAACTCATTCACCAACTGGATCTATGTTAAGTGAGGATGGTTTGGCTTCAAATCTCCTTGAATGGGAAGTAGTTTGCCACCCTTCCATGGAAGTTTCCAAGTGATGAAGCCAAATCTATTATTGTTGTGATTGATCTTATCTCTTCCTCTTTCATCTATAAAATCTTGTCTCCATGCCTTGAGCAAGCTAGTGGTAGTGGTAGTAATACTAGTGCTGAAAGGAAGATATCAAGAGATTAGAGTTGCAAGAGCCTTCTTTATGTCCATAAGGCTTAACCTAAGTCAGGATATCTTGTCACCAAAGAGAGAGAGGCTTGTCCCTAGACCCATTCTGGGCTAGTAGGGATCGCCTCTATCCGTAGAGGGGATTTACCTCTCCAACAATATGCTCCACCTCATATGAGTTATGGTCAACCCCAGGGAGGGACCAATTCCTCTTACATCTATCCCTCCCCTAATATCCCACATGGAAACTCTTATCCAGGTCCCAACACGTCATATACATATCCCCATCGGAATCAACAGATGTCAGGGCCAGATCCTTCTCCACCTGTTTATCCTAATGTTTCCCCATCTCCTTATTATATGTATGCACCGCCTAGCTCTCCAGCCATTTCGACTGGAACACCCTAGCGCCCCATGCCTCCTCCACCTCTCCCACAACAACAACCTCCTCCACAAGGTCAGGTGTATGCTTAGCAGAGTGTGTCCAATCCCCCTAGCCCCATAAAAAGGAAAAAGGGGAAAAGTAACCATAACTAGCCATCTCAAGGTAATCAAGGTAGTTAGGGTCCACCACCTATTGCACCTCAAGGAAACTAGCCTAATCCCTCGGCCCAGCAACATGGCGAACAACACAAGAAAAACAAGGGTCTTAGTACGAACAAACCTTGTCCCTATTGTGACATGTATGGATATTATACTCATGAGTGTCCACTTTTACCTCAGATGCATCAAGTATGGGAAGCTCAAGCATCTACTTCTAGAGGATCACAATCCATATCTACTCCTCCTCCTCCTGCTTCATCTCAACTAGTTGTTCTTCCCAATCCTTTTCCTCACCAAAGATATCTTATTGCTCAACCTACACATGGTCATGCAGATCCCCGAGCTCCACCATCTAGTCATAATGATTATCAGATTCTTATGATGAATTCTTATGAGTTCAATATCAAGCAATTCAACCTTCAGACTTGATCGCGCTAATATTGCAAGCCACCTACTAAGTCAATGACTGAGTCCTAACCCCAAGTTTCCACTGAGCCTCTGTTGTCATCCAATGGTACCTTACATGTCACTCCAGCTAATGTAGATGTTATCCCCAAGATCCCCAAAGCTCCATTACGTCATAAAGTTTCTTATAATAAATCCGCCCATACATATAGCATAGTAGATGACTTGGCACAATCTCCTACTTCCATGTCAAGGTTGGAAGTCCTCTAGACGTGCCCATCCCAACGAAAAGGTCCACTCTCTACTTTCGATGATATGGATCCTCATGATGATTGTATGATTTTCTTTGACATTGACAAGTCGAAACATCCTCCTTGTTGGCTTGATGGGCCTTAACCTAGGTTCAACGTTAATTAGCCAACCAAATCCCTACACTAATGACACTTTCGGCATCAACCCATGGAGTGTGGACTGAAGTCTCACCCAAAGCAATATGGGGGGATGCTAGAACCAAGTTTCCGCACCTTGACATGGTCGTGATGTCGCTTTATACCCTAACCCTTCCTTCACATAGATCGATAAGCCTTTTAGGGCTTATTGATATACTTCCCTTATTTGTCCTCTAGACCTCTGCAAAGGTCTATGACTATCTTTCACGTACCCTAAATAGGTGATCCAGACACTTACGCGCCTTTGTAATTACTTTTACTTCTGTATTTACCCCGATTAGCTTAAGTAGTGGATAACTTCAACATGCATAATGATTATCTTCGCGTAAATAGATATTCTTACTTGCGTTCATATAATGAACTAAAACACATAGATTCACACATCAATACAACATTAAATCATAAACCCAGTATTTAACATAACATAATCACATGAAGTCATAACAGAAGTAAAATAGCTCATACACAAGTAATTCCAGAATAATTTTCTTTATTAATGTTCAAATCTCTCTTACAGACTTTAACTACCCTGTGCACATAGCTGCAGGGGTCCACACACTCAGCTGCGGATTTCTACCCTAGGCCTCTATGCACTCAGCTGCAGAGCCTCTCTCCTATGCTAAGACTCTTCGCTCTTAGCCTTCACAGACCCATTACATCAATGACTCTTCAAAACATATCTTAAATGAACTACCAAAACTGCCATAAACTCTTCTAAGACTTCCCTTTTTATACATTCCCATGATCCACAGACAAATGGTGGATCTCATAAAGCCGACACAAGTTACATAAACTAAGGGTGGAAACCCCTGATGACTCTTTACATATTCGCACTCTGCGACCACAAAATGTAGAGATTTTACATTCTTTATACAAAACTTGGGCCTTTAGCCCCAAAATTTGGGCTTTTAACCCCAAAATTAACCCTAGGGGACCCCAAACACAAATATGGTGACTCGCCCCTGAGTCACTCTGCTGGCGTGGAGATCTTGTCGTGAAGATGTCCTAGCTCCACCTATAATACTGCAACCTCGGCAGTACACCGTGTCGCCGCCTGCTTAGCCTGTGCGACCAACTGCTCCGTTGCTGGTGCTGCGTTATCTGCCTATATTTTCTACAGACTAGCCAATTTTCCTTTGATGGTGGCTGTGAGAACATATGCTTCATCTAGCCAAGGCCCCAATCTGGCCTTCAGTACTTCCTCCTTGCATTGTGTTGTGTCCACCTGTTCTTTCAGTGCCTTCACTTCCTATAGCTTCGCCAACCTCTGTGTGATGGTGATGATGCGTGCTGTTGTTTTGACCTCATCATACTTTAGCTACAGTTCCCTTGCCTCTGTTTCTAGCCGCTGCACGTGGGGATCTTCCTGCGAGCTGGTAACTAGTTCGAGCTACTACTCGGAGAGTGAAGTGCAATCCTTTACTGTGGCATCTACTACGACAACTACATCCTTGACAGATCCTCACACTATTCTCTGACTTCTGGTGGAGCCAAAGGCTAGGCCCTCAACTTGAGTTCTGTGATCTTAAGGTTTAGTTCAAACTGAACCTTAGCCAGCTCCGTCCTTGTGTCACGCACACCTGCAGCGAGCTTCCAAATTCTGGAATCGACTTGTGCATCTTGTGGGATGTTCAACTCCGTAACATTCCTGCAAGCCTCAACTACCACAAATATGGTGTGCTCATTCTTCTCAGTGATCTTCATAAGGAGAGTAACCATAGAAGTATTTTCTATAAACATCTGGACATTGTTGACCTTCTGCTCGCTGATCATATTCAACGCGCGCTGTTCTCTGGCCCAAAGTTCTGCGATAACACCATCTTGGCAGTGCGACCAAGTTCAACGCAACCTTATTAAGAGTGCTGACGGTGGCCTTGTCAACTTCCACTTCTGTAGTCAATGCTCCATTTGGCAGCACGATGACCTAGGGATCTAAGGAGCAGATCATCTCCACTACTTTTGAGGTCCTAGGCACTAAGCTAGTTGACGCTGTGTTGTGTTGTCCCACACTGGTCTTCACTTGAGTGGCCTGGAACTACAGCTCGCGCAGACCCACTTGAATGGCGATAAAGGCTTGCTTGAATTGTTATAGCAGTTCTGTGGTCGTGTCCCTCATTGTGTCCCTGATTTCATTCAGATCACCTTCATTCAAAGTGATCGGGTCAAGTGATGACTTGCTGTCCTTGGACTTCTTTCGCAACCCTACTTTTTCCTGCTCCCTCATGCGCTTAACCTGAAATGGAGTAGTCTTCGGGTATGCACCTCCCTATATTGATAGTTGCTCAGTGTCCTCTATCTGCGGCGAAAGAGACCTTTGACTTCTGTCAAAGTTGTGCTCTTCCTCTTCTTCCTCCTCTTCTGTCAGCTTCTTAGTAGCACGCTTTACTTTAGCTTTTTCCTCGACCTCTTTTTTCCTCCTTTCGTCCAACTGCTGCATTTTTAACTTGGCCTCTTCCTTCTTTTGCTTCACTGCAGACTTACTAGACCCAGTTGACAAGTCTGAGGCTGTGTGCCACTCTGCTGGCCAACTCTCAATGACCATGGCAATTGCATCATCCGTCTCTAGGTATGGAAGATCATACCATTTTTGCTCCGGGCCCTTCTGTGCTCTGATGGAAACACATTGGAACTTCTCCTTGAACTCCACATATTATGACAACTGCTCAAAGATAGTTGGTGAGAGATGCAACTTGCAGTTGATTGTGGCACGGATGATTGCCTCCATTAGCACCCATAAGATATTATTGTCTTTGACCCTCGCGAGGAAACTGGTTGTCCTCCGGTAGCTCCCACGCAACCAACACTATTGATAACACTAATCAAGAGTAGTGAAAAGTTTTACTCTCATCTTGGGCTTCTCTGTAGTTCGCGAGGAACTCACCGCATAGGTAGTGCACCTGATTAAATTGTATGCCCTCCATGCACTGAGCCACTAAAGACACAATTGGTGCTGGCAGCTCATCTGCGCGACATTGTCTCATGATTTTCCTAGCCAAAATCTGGGAGACGACCTTAACAGCGGGGTCAATTATGCTAGAAATTGAATAGCTGCGTGGTTTATTGGCCAGCTTAAACTTATCTTTCATTCACACAACAGGGTCACACTCACTGTCTTTCTGCCAAATCTCATGGCCCAGTTCAATCCTGAATGTGGGAGAAAAGTGATCTTATGGATCAACATAATCATGATTGGTATTATTTCTCCCAACCACAGGCATCCGTTGTGCACCAATCACAACAATTTATTGATCACCATGAAGGTTATGGGCGCACGATGGTAATGCGACACCCATAGTAGGTTTAACAGGCTTACTTTTTCCACCCCTCTTATCCACTTCTTCAGATCTATCACAGTGAAACCTGTATCTTTGTAGAACACTCAGTTCATGAAGGCGTCAGTCTCCAAGTGGGGGAATCACTCTATGTATGCCAAATCCCAAATTCTCCATCTTGAGAGAGGGGATTCACGCCAAGCGTGAGCATTCAAATGTAATTTGGTATGGCAGCAAAGGGGTATTAAACATAATTTTTCCCTCATCCGGGTCCTTTTGGACCTTCACCTTGCCTCGGCACAGGGGAATGTATTCTGGCAACTTGGAAATAGGATCTACATCCTCAATGTCAATGTCCTCGGCACCCATATCCACAACTTTGGTGCCCTCCTCAGATTCTAGGTCGACCACCTTGCCTTTCTCCTGCACGGTGGGCTTTTCTTTCTGCAGATGTTTCCTAGGCGACGCGCACACTGGTTGTGCCACTTTCTACTTTTCCTTCTTTTCTTTAGGCCCCTTTGTAGTTGGCATAGGCCTTTGACTAGGAGACCTCGGTGATTTGGGTACCTCTACACTTGTAATATCAGAGGAATCTCCCTTAGATGCCATCGATCCCTCAGTAATTGCGATTTCCACGGGTGTCGACATGATGCTAGTTAGGAGCTCTTGGGTTTCCTTGGGCAGCTTATCAAAGATTGAACTCACCACCAAAGCCTCGAAACTCTCAAGGTTCATGCGTGCCGGAGATCTCAACACCTCAATTCTCAAAATGCCAAGTGTTTTTTGTTGGGCGGCCATCTGTAATTTATAGGAAAATTCGAATTTGAATCTGACCTTTCCCCTTAAAATTCACTCGTAATTGCTAGATTTGCGGTAGATTTTCAAAGATATCGCTTTTAAATTCCGACTTAAATGCCACCCCCTACTCCATTTAACCATTTTCTCACTGTTAAATCACGAACAATGATCATAACGACCACTTCTTGGCCACGTTGCACGGTCTCTCCTCCTATAGCGCAACTCCCTTAGCACTTCTGTTGATGTTGTGACATTCCTTCTTTCCACGTAGTTCCCTAGTCGCGCAGCTCTACAACTCGAGCAATGTAGTTTATAGTCCCACGCCTCCATTCAACTACCTAGACCGATAAGACTGTGCTTCCACCATATAGTCATTTGGTTAGATCCTTGGTGTATGGCTTCAATCGACTTCCATTTACCTTCCATGGAAATAGCTCCCCATTCAACTTCACGAGCTGAACCGCTCCACCATTGGTGATCTCTTTAACGACATAGGTCCCCAGCCAATGCATCCAAAAGTTTCCTAGAAATTTATCATACTTGATATCATATAACAAAACCAAATCATTTACCTTGAAGGTGTGCATATTGATGTGTCGATTGTGCCATGCTTTTTCACGCTCCTTTTGAACTTGCTGATGTAATCCAGCCAAAAATAAATCCTCTTCCAAATTTGTTATCTACGCAAGCCTTTCTTCCAGGGCTCCACGATCCGTCATTCCTGTAAATGTTGTTATGCACAAACTAGGTACGATGTATTCCATTGGCACCACAACTTCTATGCCATAAACAAGCTTGAAAGGCATTCAACTAATCAGATTTTTGCAAGTAGTTCTGTAATCCCATAGCACCATGGGTACATGGACATCCCAGTCATTCCTTTGTGCATTGCAGACCTTCATAAATGCATTATCCAATAGCTTATTAAATGCTTCCACCGTCCCATTAGCCTGCGGGCGATATGATGTACTCTTTTAATGATAAACCTAGAACTCCTTCATCAATGTGCTGATCGTCTCATTAAGAAAATGAATACCGTGATCGCTCATCAAAATCTTTGGGAAACCAAATCTAGTCAATGCATACTCAAATATGAACGTTGCTATTTTTTCCATTGTACAGTCCTTCACAGGCTACGCCTCCACCCATCTGGTCAAATAGTTAGTCACGGTGATGATGTACCATGCACCCTTCTTCTTTCCTAGAGGTTGAATAGGTTGTACAAAGTCAATCACCCACTTTTCGAATGGTTGTAATGACATCTACGGGTTCAGAGGAAGCTCATCCCTTCGTGATGGCCTGCTCGTCCTTTGACATGAATCGCATGCCTTATAATAAGCCTTAGAATCCTTATGAAGCATTAACCACCATAGCCCAACACGTAAAATTTCTTGCACTGTAGCTTTTCCTGCATAATGTCCTCCCGCGGATCCTCCACGAGCTTCAGTAAGGATATTGTTCCATTCAAAGTTAGGTACATAACGTCGTAGAATTTCATCCAAGCCCATTTTATATAAATGACCTGCAATGACAGAAATGTCTGCCGCATGCATCACCAATTCCTTCTTTTGTTGGTTAGTATCCCCCTCTGGATCTGTTCCTGTCCTCAGGAAGTGTATAATATCTTCAAAGTGACTGTCTGCAATGTGCACTACAAAGAGCTACGCGTCGGGCAATCCTTCTTTGAATTTAGAAGGCTCCTCTCCTGTTTCAATGCGTGACAGATGATCTAGACCCACATTCAATTGTCTTGGCTTCACGACAACTTCAAAATCATATTCCTGAAACAACAACAACCACCTGCATATTCCTCCCCCCCCAACACAGGCTTGTTGACCAAGTATTTCAACGCAGAATGGTCTGTATACATCTTAAAGTGTTCGCCTAACAAATAGTTCCTGAACTTCTGGAGCACTTACACCATAGCCAAACCCTTCAAGCTCTGTCGTTGAATAATTATTCTCAGCTTTAGATAACTTTCTACTTGTGAACACTATAGGATGATCCAATTCTCCCTCGATGACGTGCATCAATACTGCTCCCAGTGCAATACATGACACATTGACATGCACATGGAATTCCTTCTTCCAATATGGGAAGACTAGGATCAATGTGGTGACCATCTCTTCCTTCAACACATCTAAGCTTTCCTAACACTCTTCATTCCAACATAGTGTAGCATCCTTCTTTAGCACCTTCTCCATCGATGCGGTAATCTGGGCATAACTTTTGATGAATGTCCTATAATATCTGGTATGCCCCAACATTGCGCACAATTGTTTCACACTTCTTGGTGCCTCCAAATTAATGATGATTGTGATCTTAGCAAGGTCTACCATTAAGCCTTGTTTGCATACCACATGTCTCAGCAAGATCCCAAAAGGGACACAACAAGAATTTCTTCAAATTGAGTGCAATATGATACCTTTGACATGTGTCTATTATCAAGCGTAAGCTAACATAGCTCTTTACTAGCCCAAACACTGTCCAATCATCAAATTATACCTTCGGAAACTTATGAATGAAATCCTTGAATGCCGCAATGATTACATGCGAAAAGATTGTCAGTGCATTCTTCAGTCCAAACGACATCACAGTATACTGAAAGCACCCCCATTCAGTTGCGAGGTCATCTTACTTCTATCCTCAGGCGCGATCTTGATCTAATGGTACCCCGAGAACCCATCAGTGACTGAATATGCTTCCTGGCCACCAACATTATCCAACACTTCATCGGTAAAAGGAGTTGGAAAGGGATCTGCACATAGGTGTCATTCAACTTCCTGAGGTCTACGCATATCCTTATTTCATCCTTTTTCTTCTTTTCCTGAACCACTATTGGGCTCACCCAATCAAATTCCTTGATCGGTTCAATAATTTCTGTGGCAAGCACTTTATCCAACTCTAATGAGATCTTCTCTTTGTACTTGGGGTTGAGGCGATAAGGGCTTTGATTAATTGGCTTGATGTCTGGTTTCAATGTGATATTCATGACTCCTAGGTCCCCTATTATGCCTTTAAAATATGAAAACTTCGTAGGGAACAAGTCCTTACATTCGTAGATCAATTCAATGAACTTATTGACTATTGCATCATCCTAGTAGTCCCCAATTTTTGCAAAATTTCGGCTCCACATCTGTCCCAATGTTCGCTTGTCTTGTTTTTAGCGGTGCGTTGATATATGGATTCGAAATTTACTGTCCTTCAACTTCATGTGACCTTTAGTCTCTACGATATTAATGTTCCTCGGGTCTTCATCGTCTTCCTCAGCAGTCACATTATAGCACTCCAGCGTGTAGCGCAGCTGGGTAGTCCAGTCTAGTTGGATTAAGTCCAAGGGGTCCTGTGGTATTCTGAAGATCGATGCCTTGACTTCCTGCAATGCTTCGTCAATACATTTAAATCCATCCTCAAAAGTAAACGTCATCAAGAACCCTTGATTCAAAACGTCCCATTATTCAGTGCCATGGCAGAGCTCTGTCTCTAAGTACTAATTCATCGGTATAACATCCAAAGTATGACAAAACAGATGCACCCATTCAGGCTTAGGCTCCAGTCCATAGACCTTGGTCCATTTGGCTAGGTGATCACACAAGTCATCCCTCCCATCATATTTCTCTGTGAGATGCACTTGTGGGTGACCAAACCAAATCTCATCATCTTTCTATACATGCACCAAGCATCAAAACTTTCCTTGTGTGTACCCCACCATCTCACAAAGCATAGCTCGCAGCGCCCAATCCAAGGCTTGGGAGTGATGCTTCTCTGGAACTTCCCTCTCAAATGTATCCAAAAATTCATCAATGTCAGTTAAACCATCATATTAAGGCAGATCCCTTACCACTGATTATACACAAAGCAGGGAATTGGTCATCATATTACGTACTTCATGCAGTCGGTTATGTTAGTGTTCCAATTCCTCATCTAAATATGAAGTGCGGGAGATTTTGTGGTCCCATGCAATACTTCCATCTACTGTTGGATTAACCCAATCCCGACCTCACGATGTTATCTTATAAATCTGGTCCAAGTCATCATCACTTTCATAATCGTGGACCAGTTCAGTATAGCATGGTCCTTCTGCAGGGTCAAGGGGAACTACTATGTGGAGCGATTTCTTCTCAAATATCATCTTCCACTTCTTCAAATTGATTACCCCATTCATGTCAGTGGTCCAATCGATCCCAAGGAGAGCAAGGTAGGGATTGTCATCATCCATAATCTCTATCACTTCGAAGTCAACCAATGCACTCACGCCCTCAATATCCATTGTCACTTCCTGCAATCTTCCCATGGGGATGATTTTTTGTTGATTTTCCATCCTTAACTGAATCAGAGTCCATTGCAGTGCAGGTCTCCCTATCCTTTCCCATGTCTTTTTAGGCATAACATTCACATTTGACCTCAGATCCAAAATTACTTGATCCATCTCATATTATCCTATTTGCGCAGTGAGCCTCATATCATGTCCCATTCTTGGCCTATTCTTACCAATCTTCCTAACTATGCATGGTCCATCAAGAGCGTTTTATTTCCTGACACACTTATTTATCAGTTCCTTTAGTCCTTTTACAACCTTGTTCTCATGCAAGAGCTTCATACAGGTCTCCAAGAAAGTAGTAAGCATGGAAGGGTCCATCCCTTCAGCTGGCTTATCTTGACTTCCTTAGGTAGAGGCCTCAATGAAGCTTTTCTTCACTTCCATAAATGTTTCCCGTGCGTGCTTTAGATCAAACTCGACCTCCTTTTCTGGATCTTTGCGAACCCATTCACTTTCTACAGGGTACTTCCCCTTACCTTCACGAGTCGTCATCCCACTCCGTAGCACAATATTTACCTTGGGATCCTCTTCATGAGGCTTAGCCCTCATCATCTATAGGTTTTTGGTCGGCTGTGCCCCCTTTTCACGTATATTATCTACAAATATCGTGCAATCTTTAGTTGTGTGGTCAAACTAAGTACAATATCGGCATGACATACGCATTGAATTTGGGTAGTCTCACGCGTAGTGTCCGAGTCCTCCACAGTTGTAACAAATGACTTGTCCTTGATCTCTACCAGGTTCTCCTCCACCTTGGCCTCGTCCGCGCCCCTAATATTTTCCTGGCGCTCCCCCAACACCTTGGTCTGGAGGCCAGGTTTTTGCCTACACCCAACATGCAAGTGTTTTATCCATCATTAACTCATAACTATGACAATTGTGCTCATCATGACCCACCGATTTACAGAAGTTGCAGAAGAGCTGCTGCGGTGTCTGTACAAATTTCTGCAGCAAATGGCAATAAAATGTCATAAGTTTTCCAGCTACTTGATAGATAACACACCATAGCATGGGCTCTACACTTGGCCTTGCTTGAGCATCCGGTCTCAGAGGTATTGGTCCTCCTACTGCAACATAATTCACGAAGACTAGGCAATGATCTTTGTCATGCCCCTAGCTTTTGCATTTCAGGCACTAAAATTCTTTGCGCACCTATGGCCGAACTGTTCTATCGTTCTTTACACTCTGCATTTCTAGGAAAAGGTTTTATAACTACGCATGAATCTCTTGAACCCCCAAATTAGCATCTTGCATCAGTGTCTCATGAAAATCTCATCGTAATCTCCAGAGTTTCACCTGGGTCCCAATCCTTTGTTGTGATAGCACAACCCTTAGATGAGGCAAGAGAAAAGCCACAAACCATTCGTGGCCCTGCCCATTTGTCAGATTCATGTTAGCTTCACAGATCTTGCATTTCAATTTATGATCTAGCTCCCAGGGTGTCTCACCGAGCCTCATCGTTATTTCGTCAAATCCAACGATTGATTGCGCTTTAGACTTAGGCATATTGAATTCCTTATTCAGTTGGTTGAATATCTGCCAATGAAGACGTCAGGTTATCAATACAGTACTTAATGTACGACGTTAGTGCGCATTTCTGCAAAGCACTAACCAATATTTATTTCTTAATTTGATCTTCTGTGACACCCTGAGCTTCCCATACAACCTTCACTATAAACCAAAACTTGTCTGGATCCTCATTTCCCAAGCCCTTGAACACAATTAGCTTTACTCGGTTCGCCATACTGAATAGTGGCGAAGGTGGTGGTGGTGTAGGTGAAGGTGTATGCGATGGAGGTAGTGTGGATGGATGGGGTATTTGAGGGAACCCTTGTTTTATCAACTTAACAATGCTCTGTGGAGAAGCTTGTGCTGCTTCCTTGTCGTCACTCAAAGGAGGTTCAATCAGTGGGCTATATGTAGGGTTTGTTTTCCCTTTTTTCCTGAAGGTCTTTCCACTTCGCGTAGCCCCAAACATCAAGGTAGTTTCGTAATCCTCTTTTCACATAATAGCATCTTAATCCAATTATTTAAAGACCTTAAATAATTACCTCGCGACCCCTTGAAGAAGCGGTGCTCCGCTTCACTGTAACTAACCGGGTATCGACCACAAACTTTGTCACGAACCGTCCTATGATACGATCGAGCCAATGATCAACAACGTGTGCAATCTTATCTTAAGAGGCTTCTAATCTCCACACTAAATATAGGGTCTAGACTATTGGACTGTCAAGCCTCCACCTTCTTTAGTCATCTACCAATTTCGTGATCCACTCATATAATTCAACCGACAAGGAACAAAATAAGATATCTTGTATCTCTACGTATAGATATTTGTCCAACCACTGTTCTTTCGTCAATCGCAGATTCCTATTCTCTTGTGTCACGAATTCGTGGATCTTTCTATCCAACCAGTCTTCGATCTCCTTCTTAGTTGGATTCCAATGATGTGACATCACACATCTTTTTATGCAGATCATGTCCTGACAACAGAACCATTTGTTGGCTTGATGGGCCTTGACCTAAGTTCAGTGTTAATTAACCAAGAAAATCCCTTCACTACTGGCCTTTTCGGCATCAACCTGTGGAGCGCGGATTGAAGTCTCACCCGAAGCAGTATATGGGGATGCAGGAACCAAGTTTCCACACCCTGAGGTGGCGGTGTTGTGTCTTTATACCCTAACCCTTCCTTCACGCAGATCGATAAGCCTTTTAGGGCTTATCAATATACTTCCCTTAGTTGTCCTCTAGACCTTCGTGAAGGTCTATGACTATCTTTCATGTACCCTAAATAGGTGATCCAGACACTTACACGCCTTTGTAATTACTCTTACTACGGTATTTACCCCAATGAACTTAAGTAGTGGATAACTTCAACATGAATTATGATTATATTCGCGTAAACATATATTCTTAATTGCATTCATATAATAAATTAAAACACATAGATTCATGCATCAATACAACATTAAATCATAAACCTAGTATTAAAATAACATAATTGCATGCAGTCATAACAGAAGTAAAATAGCTCAAAAACAGGGAATTCCAGAATAATTCTCTTTATCGTTGTTCAGATCTCCCTTACAGACTCTAAATACCATGCGCACATAGTTGCAGGGGTCTGCGCACTCAGCTATGGATTTCTACCCTAGACGTTTGTGCACTCAGCTGCAGAGCCTCTCTCCTACGCTAAGACGCTTCGCTCTTAGCCCTCACAGAACCATTACATCAATGGCTCTTCAAAACATATCTGAACTGAACTACCAAAACTGCCTTAGACTCTTCTAAGACTTCCCTTTTTACACATTTCCATGGTCCACAGACCAAGGGTGGATCTCATAAATCTAACACAAGTTACATAAGTTAAGGGTGGAAACCCTTGATGACTCTTTACATCTTCACACTCCACGACCACAAAATGCAAAGACTTTACATTCTTTATACAAAACTTGGGCCTTTAGCCCCAAAACCTTGGCTTTTAACTCCAAAATTGACCCTATAAGACCTATTCTCAACACTCATCTACCTTCATCCATTGCACTCCAAATCCTAGCCTCCATAATAAATTCCATTGTCCAATGCTGTATCACAGATGAAGGCGCCTCCACCTCTGTGATGGTTGCTAGTGTTTGGAAGAGGATTAGTTCCCTGGACCTGGCCCCATTCACCATCACTCTCCGTGCTTGGGATAATCATCCCTCACAACCCCTTGGCTTATATCAAAACTATCCCATCATTTTTTTCGGCAAGACTGTCTCTATTGACAATGAGCTCATTGATGCCCCATTACATTACAAAATCATTTTTGGTCGTAGTTATACCTATGCTATGTTAGTTTTCACATCTGCGTTCAATGTAATATGTGCTTCCCTCATAATGGAAAGATCATCACTATTGATTAGCTCATGTACTATGATCCCAAATATCAGACTTCACATCAATCCAATATCTCATCAATGACTGACAATCAAATTGTCTCATTCCTCGCCAATTTCTCTCCTGGACTCTACAAAGATTCCATCTTGATTTTTCTTATTACGGTCCACCATCTACTCCTTCTGAGCCTAGCTCATCCATTTTTTGAATGCTTCAAGCATCATAGACTCCCCACAAGTAGTATGGTATGCCTTCGCAACAGCCAACACCTCCGGAGCCAGCTATTCCCAACTCAACCTAGCCTTCCAGTACTACTCCTCAAGTACCATTTCCTTCTACTAGTATCTCTCCTAATCCCTTTCAACATGGAATTGTTCCCCCAGGTCTTAACCATCTCAAAGCAATTCCCCCAGGTCATTACCATTCTGGTCAGATATTGTTTTTATTTACACCCCCATGAGTTTATTCTACATCTGTCATGACTACATTGAGTTTACCTAACATTACCTTGGGTATCCTAGTCTGGTACATTGATCCTTCCACAAACACTCCCCCATATCAACTCAAACCTTACAATACTTTGACCCTCGTTCTTCGTGTTGTTCCTACCCCTTCCTTTGCTTCAGTTCAACAATAAGCTCAACAAGAACCCACTCTTGTTGTGAAAGCATCTAGTGAGGGGGGAAATCCTAGAAAAAGGTGCCAAAGAAAAGGCACCCCAAACAACTCCATATCCTCCTAAGTCACCAAATCCTATTCCTCCATGCACTTTCTATGATGTTGTTTCTCATGCCACCAATAATTATCCTGAGCTCCCTCATATCAAGAATTGTTTCTCTGATATCTTCCATGATTCTAACATTCCTCGAGTCCATGTCACCTTACCTAGGTCATCTAAGAAGAATAGATCATTACACACGAATCACCCCTGTGATTTATGTGATAATTATGGCCATTATTCTCACTGTTGTCCCCGTCTCAAAGAATTTTGTGATAGAATTCAAGTGCTTCACGAATTACAGGTCGCTTGTAGTGAATCCACCTCTCCTCTACCTGCGGGTTTTGGTCCCACTCCTATAATAAAACAAGAGGTCTATCAACCACCCACTGTGATCTCCCCCCCTGATGTCATGATGATGGATAATATCACTCATATTCTCTACCTGTCATCATCCATGAGATGGATGTATTAGAACTCTCTAGATGTCTCCTATTAATATTTTGTTGAACCTTCTTTGATGAACACTTTGGTCTCAACATCGATAGATGTCCCATCTACTAGTCATATGTCTCCCAACCTCAATGATGCATATGTGAACCTTGTCTCTCATGAAGATGCCTAAGTTAGTTCCTCTTCATCATGTGGTCTATCTCCCTCCCATCCCCCCATCTTCCATTCTGATGAAGACATCATGGAAGCCATGTCCACCCATGATTATCCTTGGGATGATATGCACCATTATGTGTACTTCCTTCTGCATTAAACCCATGATCAATATGCTATGGAGTCAAAATAATTCATTCATGGTGAATTTGATTGGTTTGAAAATCCCATTCCTAGACCAGATGCTTTTGAAGAAGGAATATGGCTAACATTTCCCCTACCATCAAAATTAACATTTCGAATAAACCAGGGATCGAAGAAAATATTATTTTGGGGGCACAATGCACCCTAGAAGAAATTGATGCTTACACCAAGTTATTTAAATAATTTTGTGATGTTATCACTTCATCTTATTATGAAATTCGCAGACTAGTTTCATCTATCCCATTGAATACACCACATGTGTATCCAATCATGTTCTCGTTCTTAAGAAAAAAGGCACCATTCATGTCTACATAGACTTTTGTGATCTGAACAAAGCTTTTCCAAAAGAAAACTTCCCACACCATTTATAGACCAAGCCATCAATGAGTGTGCAGGGCATGTTATAAAATTATATATTACAGAGCAATGGAACACATAAAATATTGCAAAAACACAAACACATAAAATGAATAAAACAAGAGAGAGACATAGATATATGTGGTTCACCCAATTTGGGCTACATCCATGGAGAAACCACCAGTCCTTCCTCTTATATTATCTAACAAAATGAAGAGATACAACCTACAACTGATCCCCTGTAATTTCCTCTTCGCTATCACATAGTGTCCTCTCTCTTACTCGCTCAGAATACACATATCTTCATCTGCAATACAATTTCGTCATATATAACAAGGGCTTGCCTTCTAGGGAAAAAACCATAAATTAAACATAACTTCTACTATTATATCATCCACCTAATGAATGGCCCAGATTGACTATGAAATTAAAATATTTTACATGGAAATTTTACATCTATTTTTTTTAGCTTTGGGGGCAGTGCCCTGAACCCCACCAGGGGGAGGCTCATAAAAATTGTTGTCGCCCCCCATGGTGATGAAAAAATGGGTGGCGTTTTTGCCCCATTATGAATTGCGGTCCAATGTGGAAAAACCTCTGAATAAAGAAGATAATCAGGCTCCACACCCAACAATCTCCCACTTGGAGACTGATTATAGCAACTGCACTGCTGCTTCATTTGTTGGACAATGACTCCACTTTGGACCTAGTTATTTCTCATCTTCATCATCATACTTGAAGACCAATTGAAGTCGAGCAGAATCTTAGTTTCCCCATGGTTACAACTTTTTTTAACATATCTGCAAGATTCTGGCTAGTGTGTATCTTCTCCAGCTTCAATTGTCCATCTTCCAACACTGCCCATATGAAAAGGTACTTGAGTTGTATATGTCTAGTCTTGCAATGAAAGGTTGAGTTCTTTTCAAGATGAATGGCACTCCAGTTGTCACTGTATAACTTGCCCAACTCCTTCTTACCCAACTCATCCATAAACATTTGTAACCAAATCATTTCTTTACCAGCCTCTGTAGTAGCAACATACTCTACTTCCATCGTTGAGACTGCAACAACAATATGAAATTTTGAAACCCAACTCGCAGTTGTTCCACCTATAGTAAACAAATACCCTATGTGCTTCTCTTTTCATCTCTATCACCTGCCATATCTGCATCAACATATCACTATAGAGCAATGTTTTAACCACCAACACATAATGCTTGATATGTGGTACCTCTCACATACCTGAGAATCCACTTCACTTCCATCCAATGTTTTTTTCTTGGATTGTTCATGTACCTTCTCACAACTTCCACTGCATGTGCATTATTAAGTCTTGTGTAAACCATTGCATATGTTAAGCTTCCAATTTTTGATGCATATGGAACTTTAGACATATAATCCATTTCTTCCAGAGTCTTAGGACACATCTCCTTAGTTTGAAATGGCTACCCAAAGGTGTAGTAACTGGTTTTGTGTTCTGCATAATAAATCTTTCCAACACCTTTTGTATGTACTCACTTTGAGACAATGTTAATTTGCAATTTTTCCTGTCTCTAATTATTCTCATGCCAAGGATTCGTTTTGCAGCACCCAAATCCTTCATTGCAAATGAATTTGTCTATTTTCCTTTGAGCACATTTATTTCCTGCATGTTATATTTTGCAACATGCATGTCATCTACATACAATAATAATATAATATAACTGCCATAATTTTTCCTTTTGAGATAAACTCAATGATTAGAGTGACATATAGTATAACCTTGTTCAGTCATAAACCTGTAAAATTTTAGATACCACTACCTTGGAGACTGTTTTAAGCCATACAAGTTCATCTTCAACCTGCACACTAGTTTCTTCTTCCCTTTGACCTGATATCCTTGTGGTTGCAACATATAGATCTCTTCCTCCAAATACCCATGGAGAAAAGTCATCTTTACATATAACTGGTCAAGATGCAAATCTTCTACTACTACTAGACTTAAAATAGTTCTGATTGAATTCATTTTAACAACAACAAAAAATATTTCATCAAAGTCTATACCTTTCTTCTGTACAAATCCCTTCACCACAAGTCTGGCTTTATACCTTTTTCTACCTCTATCTTCTTCCTTCAACCTATAAACCCATTTATTCTACAATGTTGTTTTACCCACAGGAAACCTGACTAAGTCCCAAGTTTGGTTATGTACTAAGGAGTCCATCTCTTCTTTCATGACTAGCTCCAATTTCTTCATGGTTTCTACTTGCATTGCTTCATCATAACATTCTGGTTCACCAAAATCAGTCAAAAATACATAATATAATTAAGGAGAGTATCATTCAGCGGGTCTACTTATCCTAGTAGATCTTGTAACACCAATTTCAAGTGTTTGAGGTGCCTGTTGCTGTTGTGGTCATTGTTGTTATTCTGGCTATTGGTCATTATGATTTTCAAGCACCTTTACTTTTTCTGTGATCTCATCAAGCACTGTGTATTCTCTGTTTTTTTTTTTCTTGTTTCTTTTCGTGCATATGATCCTTATACAAAACAATTTCATTGAATATGAAATATCTTCTCTTAATGATTTTGTGATTTTCATAATCATATAACCAATAACCAAAATCATTAACACCATATCCAAGAAAGGTACATTTCTTTGATTTTTCCTCAAGATTTTTTCTATTTTTTTTATTAATGTGGACAAAGGCTTCACAACCAAAAGTATTTAAAAATGAGTAGTTTACCTTTTTACTTGTCCATGCCTCATCTGGAATACCTCCATCCAAGGAACTTGAAGGCCTTATGTTTATTAGATAAACAACAATTTCTACAACATCTGCCCAAAATTGTAAAGGCAATCCTGCATGCAATCTCATGCACCTTGCACATTCCATGATTGTCCTGTTCATCCTTTTTGACACACCATTTTCCTGTGGTGTTCTTGGAACTATCTTGTCTCTGCAAATTCCATGGTCTAAAAAATACTTATCAAACTCTTTGTTGCAATATTCACCTCCATTTTCTGATTTGAGACACTTCAACCTTTTTCCTGTCTCATTCTTAACCAAAGCTTTCCATTTCTTGAAAGTATCAAATACATCATATTTTTTTCAAATACAATAAATATATGTTTTTATGTTTGCATCATCAATAAAAGTAACATAATAATGAGAGCCACCGAGAGATTCCAGAGTGACAGTTGCAGACAAGTAGCAGTCAAGAGTTGAGGAGCGTAGTGTAGAGTTGGTAGAAGTGTAGAGTGGTATAGTGCAAAGTCGAGAACAATGAAAATTCCTTAGTGGATATTAAAGTGACTAGTAGTATTCATAACTCAGGAGACAAATTCAGCAAACACAACAAATTTAGTAGTTTGGATGCTTCTCAGTTACAGTTGTTACAATTGCAGCAACAACAAATGAGAGGGAGTTGTACTGCAAATGAAGAGATGGAAGTCGTATAGTAGGGTCAGAAGTAGCACATATGCAACATCAAAGTTGCACAGTGGTTGGCAGGTAGTGGACAAACATCAACAATTTGGTAGAGGGGTCATACAGAGACAAGGTGTTGTAACAACAATGGTGCAACACTAGAAAACCTTCCTTGCTAAGAGGCAGTGCTAGTTTTTGTAACATCAAAGGTGTCCTAATCTCGCAACTTTATGGAGAGGTGTCCACTGATGAATATCTGAACCTTGGTCTTATCCTCCTTGAGGTAAGGCACATATCTCAACGGCTCTAAAAACTTGCTAGTATACTCATCATCTATCATGGAACCCATCTGGAACTCATAAAAATCCTTAGCTATGTCATCATGGTACCTCTCAGACAAGTACTTCTTCTTGAAGAGCCTTTCAAATGCATGCCAAGTCAAATCTCCATCGCATACCTTTGACATTATTCACATCTTACCACCAAATATATGCTTTACCTTTGAGACTGAAAATGGTTATATTTTCTTTCATATTTTCTGAATAATTGTGCAACGAAAGAATTTCTTCATACCAAGCAAACTTGCTTCTGCATCCTATGATGTCTTTGTCTCTTCATCAAAGGTAGGTGGCTTTAACTTATTAAACTCATCCATAAAGTATCCCATATCACTCCTCCTGTAAGGATGATAACGATGATGATCATGATGCATGTCAGAGCTAGAACTGGAATAGTACCCGCGTCAATCACCTCTCCTATCTGGAGTGTCCAACAACATGCCATCTTTGATTGTGTCAGATCTATCTGACTTGTGTCTACTAGGATACCTATTATCATATTCCCCATTAGTTATGTCCTCAATTCCATGGCTTATCCGAAGTGATATCTCTCGTTGCAAATTTGACAAACTTTGAATTAGTATCACATTCATCTCTGCTTGTTTCTCTTGTGCCTACATGATTTTGTCATTGTCTGCTTTGCAAATCTTTATTTCTTCCTTCAGGCTTCTCAATGTGTCTGCCAAGTCAGAAGAGTGCCCCACACCATGCTACCCATTTGATGTATAAGGAGATTCTATGTAGTCTACCACCTGGCTAGCCATCTGATCTCTTTCTTGCAAGGCATACTATGTTAACTAAACCAAATCACAATAAACCAATGTACCATAGCATAATTCGGGGAGGATACATTGTCTGCAAGATCATCAAATCAATGTGATACATGTATAACATAATCATAATATCATATAGACATATATGGAATAAGTGCATCAACGCATAAATATCATTCTAGTTAGGGTCCCGTCATTAATGCAAGGCCATATCAATAATGCATGCTATGACCTCATGCATTTCAACAAACATTACTCCATTGCACACATATCCACATGAAACTATCAACATGCATAAGCAATGCCTAATCAGCTACACATATGTATGAATGCATGTAGGCGAGCACAAGCGATTAATTCTTGTAATCAACCTACAATACTGACACATGTAATCAAAACATTCAAGAATGGACCTAACATAAAAGGATGTAGTCAAGTGACATATAATCAACATGTAAGTGACATATAACCATTTGCAACCATTCATATACTTCCGACGTTGCATCCCACAAAATCACACCAAGTTCCTTATGGCAGCCTTACTACAATCATGATCAACATGACACAATGCAACAAGAACATGGAATGCAAGTGTAAGAGAAACACATGCATTCATGACCAACGCATTCACCCAAGGAGAGTGAAACTTGGCTCTGATACCAATCTGCAACACCCCCCCCCAGGTCCAACTAATCAACCAACTAGTCGGGGTAAAAATGTGACAAGATAGGATACTATAAGGGATTCAACTTCCTTGGTGACCTTAAGGAAATGGAACCGATGAAACATATCAAACAAACCCATCCACATCAAAAAAAACACCCTTAGGAGATATGTTAGCCACTTAGACATCTTGTCCCTAAGTCCCACCGATGATTTAAGCGTTTTATCCCTTGGTCATTATCATGCTATAGGCAAGACAACAACTAGAAGGAAAAGTCGCTCTCATAGGGATGTGTGCTAATTTCCCCGAGACTTGAGCCACTTTTATAGCCCATAATACCTACCTCAACCCAAAAATTGTTATAACCTTCAGAATGCATCAAAGACATGATGACAATAAAAACAAATCAAAAATAAACCTCAGGACTAGGCCTGAGCATCCCTAACTGGGATTGGAATTCCATCAAACACTTGGCATCAATGCAACCCATAGGCCTAGGATACAAAAAGGAGAAAAAATGGCTGAAATAAATTATGAAACATAACCAAAAGGATCACCTCCTTCTCCATTGAACTATTATATCATCAATTAGGTCTTGCATCCATCCTTTTAACAATTACAAGTAAATACATGAAATAACCATGACATGAACCAATCATTTAACCATGCTTATAACTAGCATAAAACCATATAAATATCATAGATATGATAGCCATTAAATCCACATATAAACCAATGCAAAAGTAAGAGAACTTAGCTTTTATTAGTCATAGGTAAATCTGACCAGGTTCAGGACTTCCACATACCACCCGACCATAGACATGGCTGAACCAAATCTCTCTCTTAGCCAATCACCTCCATGCCATATTCCAAGCATGAATGCGGGATCTCATAGAACAACCAAGGGAGTCTGAGGTTAAACCACTTCCACCCTCACCAAACCGTGATCACACCAAAACCAGTGCTCTGATCACAACCGAATCGAAGTTGGAATTCCATCCAGAATCCATCACTGTCCTTGAGGAATTTTCTCCTCTCGTGGGCGGTCTCTTAGGCTTTACCGCAGTCCAATCCCAGATCACTAGGCTCTAAACCAAGACCAGTCTCTCAAGATTTACCACAATCCAGGCCTAGATTACTATGCCCTAAATTGAGACTTCTCCCTCAGGCTTTACCGTGTATCTTTCCAAAACTGGTCAAGGGATTCCTAGGCCTTTAGGAATGAAACTTGAGACCACCTCTACCTTGGATTCCGAAATCCATCAGGAAAACCAAAGTTTAAAACAGAGATAAACATCCCAACATACCATGGCATCTAGAAAAAGGCAAGGTTAGGATGAAAACCACTGTCATAACCTTACAAAACCATGCCACCAACATCAAGAGAACCATACACCAACATGCAAAGCCATGTGTGTCCAAACCACCTAGGAAACCACACATGCAAAAGGTTACTTGCAAGTATTCCTACTGAAGCTGCCTGATCCTAGATTCCTTCCTTGATCCTTTCTTTCCTTTCGTTACCTTTTCTTTCTTTTCCTTCCTTGATACAAAGCTAGAGTGCTCCAAGAAAACTCTAAGTGACCAAGAGTGTGTGAGAGAGAGAGATAATAATGAGATAGCTCCAAACTTGAACTGACGAAGAGCTTACACTGACTAAGATTGAGCCAAAAACATGACAACTAAACCTCACAAGACTTTTTATCAATGAGGCCTTTAATTTCTTCATTTTTCATTATTTTCCTTCCATTTCCTCCTCACATGCAACATGTGACCTTTGACCTTACTTTCTCCTAATTTCCATTATTTTCATAAATAAATGTTCCAAAAATGCCTTTTTTCCTTTTAATGCATTTTCCTTAGCCTTTTCCAGTTTCCTTAGCCAAAAACACACATCGAGTGATGCCCACTAGGATATCTTTGCTCAACACTCAGCTTGGAATGAGTGTCCCTTAACCATGGTCTTATTTTTCCTTTATTAAATTTTATTACATGAGATTTTCACTAGGGCTATTACAACATCCCATACCATTGATGGTATCATTGGAACCATTTCACAACCTCAAATTAAACCATATGCTCCACCTCTAATGAGTTATGGTCAACCCCAAGGAGGGACCAGTTCCTCTTACATCTATCCCTCCCCAATCTCCCACATGGAAACTCTTATCCAGGTCCCAACACGTCATATACATATCTCCATATGCATCAACAGATGTCAGGGCCAGCTGTTTCTCCAGCTGTTTATCCTAATATTTCCCCATATCCTTATTATATGTGTGCACTTCCTAGGTCTCTAGCCCTATCAACCCCAACACCCTAGCCCCCCATGCCTCCTCCACCTCTCCCACAACAACAACCTCCTCCACAAAGTCAAGTTTATGCTCAGCAGAGCATGGCCAATTCCACTAGCCCCATAAAAAGGAAAAAGGGGAAAAGTAACCAAAACTAGGCATCTCAAGGTAATTAAGGTAGTAAGGGTCCACCACCTATTACACCTCAAGGAAACTAGCCTAATCCCCCAACCCAAAAACATGGCGAACAACCCAAGAAAGAAAAGAGTCTTAGTACGAGAAAACCTTGTGCCTGTTGCGACATATATGGCTATTATACATATGAGTGTCTCCTTTTACCTCAGATGCGTCAAGTATGGGAAGCTCAAGCAACTGCTTCTAGAGGATCACAATCCATATCTCCTCCTCCACCTCCTTCTTCATCTCAACTAGTTGTTCTTCTTAATCCTTTTCCTCACCAAGGATATCTTAATGCTCAACCTACACATGGTCATGCAGATTCCCTAGCTCCATCATCTGGTCACAATGATTATCATATTCTTATGATAAATTCTAACAAGGTCAATACCGAGCAATTCAACCTTCAGACTTGATTGTGCTAATATGACAAGCCACTTGCTAAGTCAACGACTGAGTCCCAACCCCAAGTTTCCACTAAGCCTCTGTTGTCATCCAATGGTACCTTACATGTCACTCCACCTAATTTAGAGGTTATCCCTAAGATCCCCAAAGCTTTAGTATGTCAAAAAATTTCTTATAATAAATTCGCCCATACCTCTAGCATAATAGATGAATTGGCAGAATCTCCTACTTCCATATCAAGGCTGGAAGTCCTCCAAATGTGCCCATCCCAATGGAAAGGTCTACTCTCTACTTTGGGTGATGTGGATCCTCATGATGATCGTATGATTTTCTTTCACGTTAACAAGTCAGAACATCCTCCTTGTTGGCTTGACGGGCCCTGACCCAGGTTCAACATTAATTAGCCGAGCAAACCCCTACACTAGTGGCCCTTTCAGCATCAATCCATAGAGCGTGGACTGAAGTCTAACCTGAAGCAGTATGGGGGGATGCAGGTACCAAGTTTCTGCACCTTGAGATGGTAGTGATGTCACTTTATACCCTAACCCTTCCTTCACCCAGATCAATAAGCCTTTTAGGGCTTATCGATATACTTCCTTTAGTTATCCTCTAGGCTTCCGTGAAGGTCTACGACTGTCTTTTGCGGACCCAAAATAGGCAATCCAGATGTTGAGAAGTAAAAATGGTCTTTTTAACCTCTATTTACCCTACATGAATTGTCAATCCAAGTATGATTTGTTATCTCAAGGGTATACTTAGTCTGAGGCGGTCACTTGTCAAGAGTAATGCTAGTAGTATAGTGCTTTTACGAAAGTAAATAAATGTTGGAAACAAACCCTAAATGTAATGGAAAGAAAATGAAATGCTTTGTAACTAAATCATTCATTTAAGAAACTACAACACTCATCAGTCAAGGATGCAGTAATGATAACTCTTTCCTTTTTAAACTGATGCAAATGAAAAGCAATCAAAGAGAAGATCTCCAATCTGGAAACTAGACAACGATAATTGATGTTTGCTATAGTTGCAGATCGTTCTGTTCACACCAAAGCAATTACTTGAAATGATAATTCAATTAACAGAAAAGGGAACAATAACTAATCTATTGAAAAGATTAAACATCAAAGCTTTAACTTATAGGAATGAATTAAGCAGCAATCATAATCTAAAGGAATTGAGCAGCAATGTTTAACTAGTAAATGAATTGAATAGCAAATGAAGAATGGAACATCAAGCTTAAGTAAATCTATGAAATATTGAAAAACAAACTAAACCAAATGTAAACACACAATGAATCTAGAATGACGGAATCAGTAATCTGAGTTTAGCATAATAAATATTAACCATAGTTATAAGGGAACAATAATTGCAGTTGTAATGGAATGATAATCCGAATGAACAACAATCACAATTAGAGGTAAACCGTAGCTAAATGAACAACAATACCAATCTGTAAATGAACCGCAGTGTTACTCTGTAAACGGATTGTAAATGAACAACAATGTTACACAGTGATGTCAATCTGTAAAGGAACAACAATGCGATATGATTTCAGAATGAACAACATAACATTTTAGTTGCAAATGATAACCTTACTATTCAAATACAAATTAAATATAACAGAGCTAGTAAATGAAATTATAAGGAATGGCAAATTACTGAATGAAGCAAGGAAAGAAATCCAAACCACACACTACTTGTAATCGGAAAATAATAATACAGGAAGCAAGTGATCCACTACGGTGAGGCCCTTAGCCACCAAGGACGCACTGCTACGGTTACTCCAGAATCAAAGACGGAACAACAACAAAGTTTATATATTAATCATCAAAATAGAGTTATAGTGATCGCTCTTTAAAGGGAGTTGATGATCAAAGTTCAGTTTGCAACAAAAAATTCTATAAAACAAAAATAGACTGCCCCTTGGGCTAACAGTGTTATCCCTTTTTATAGTGGCTAGGCGAAAATACCAAAGAAACATATATTCTTAAGGTAGCGATCCCTCAGGATCAAAGGATCTTGAGGGATTCGCCATATCGTTATCCTTCAGTTATCTCTTCATCCTCTTGCGCTGATATGGCATTTCTTCTTCCTTTTCCTAGCCCATGCACTCCGATCTAGATTTCCTTGTCTAGATGTGGTTCCTTGTCAAAGGGAAAATAGTTGGTTTTTCCTTGTCTTTTCCTTTGAAATGACGATCTTCCATTTTATTCATTTTCTGCATAGAAAAAGGTTTTAATTAGCCATTTTACGTTAATCACAAATCTCTTTAACTTTATCATAATCTTTCATCATATGCCCATCTTAGAATATAAAGAAGTTATGAATTAAAGGAAAAGATAAAGAAATGAGTGACAATTACATACCTTTTCTAATGCTCAACACCAGACACTTACGCGCCTCTGTAATTACTCTTACAGTTGCATTTACCACGATTAGCTTAAGTAGTGGATAACTTCAACATGCATTAAGATTATCTTCGCGTAAATAGATATTCTTACTTGCGTTCATATAATAAAGTAAAACACATAGATTCACACATCAATAAAACATTGTATCATAAATCCAGTATTTAACATAACATAACACATGTAGTCATAACAAAAGTAAAATAGCTCATACACATGTAATTCTAGAATATTTCTCTTTATTGATATGTAGATCTCTCTTACAGACTCTAACTACCCTATGCACATATTTGTAAGGGTCCGCGCACTCAGCTGCGGACTTCTACCCTAGGCCTTTACGCACTCAGTTGTAGAGCCTCTCTCTTATGCTAAGACTCTTCGTTCCTAGCCCTCACAGACCCATTACATCAATGAATCTTAAAAACATATCTGAACTGAACTACCAACCTAAATGAATATAACGTATTGATTTTGAGGAGTTACTGCCTGGTCTGACATGGTATAAGATCCAACGCCATTTTTGGCTTCCCTCTGCTGTGTAACTCCCTATTTTGCCTATGTTCTGCATTTTTTTGCAAGTTGACATCTCTGTCAAATCCCTGTGAAATCTCATTCATTGTTGAAGTGTGTTATTGCATTGAAGGAGTCGATTGGAGCTAGCTGCTGCCTGGAGGTGCTATGGAGTGAGATGGGGTCAAAACGCTTGGCATTGCTGGTGCCCCCACGCAGGAGGAAGGAAGGTCGAGACTTATGAATATAGAAATTATCCGTGGAGGATTGGTAACTAATCACTATTGCGTGGGAGTTCGTAAACTGACCACTCCTCACCATATTCCAGTTAATTTTCTTCCATATTTGATTCATACATTGAACTTTTCTTCCATTTCCATGATCACCGCACTTTGTTGTTTTGAAGTTGTGGTATACGATGTGGTTTTACATTGTTTTGCATCCGTAGCTATAACATACCATATTATTGTTGCATATATTCCGCAGCTGTAACGCCATACCATATCAGAGCTTTTAATAAACTGCTTTTTTAATACACCATTTTAATACATGCGCGCTGCCTCTGTTGTATAATACTGTACTGCCTATTCTATCCATAGTGGTAATACTGCACTGCCTATTATATCCATAGAATCGTATAGTTCCAAGACATATTTAGCTTTCTGTTTGCAATGATGAGTAGCTGAGCAAATTGCTAGGTGTTATAACCATTGTCAATGGAGTAGTCCTTGGTACCAGAACTAAGACTTCATTTTGGTGTATGATGCGCAATGGCCCGGAAAACGTCCAAAGCGGTGAGAAAATGTATATGGATTGTATTGGCCAGAAGCATTCGTGGTGAAAAGGCCTAAGCTTCCGTTATCTGAAATATGTGTGCCATTTAAGATCACCATTTTTGATATATAATTGCCTCCTATGTACTTGTTAGACTGTTCTTTTGAATATGTATTGATTTGTTATGTGAGTTATGCAACTCTGATTTTTGGTCGTAGTACATTCTAAGTGAACCAACATATTGCGTATTTCCTTGGTGATGAAACTTCATATGGTGGACTTAAGACTGATGTTTAAATTATCCCTCATTAATTTTTTTTCAAAGTTAAATAGAGTTCACCACTAGAAGTACAATTTTTTTATAGTTTATTGCGAGAAGTATTTTTTTATAGTACAGAAATTTTACAATGCATTCAATCATATCCATTGTGGGAATAGTTCTCACTGGAAAGGAGAACTATCCTGAGTGGTCCCGAATGATAAAACACACCCTCATTTTCAATGAGTTGTGGAAAGGAGTGTATGTTGGAGACAAAGACAAAGAGCCAGAACAACGTACCTCGGACAAAGAGTTCGCCATGTGGGAAAATAAGAAAAACAAAGCCTATGCATTAATTGCAACATCTGTAAGTGAAGACGTGAGTCGCCATATTTCACCATTTTCAACTACTTTCGAAGCCTTACAAAAGCTGAAAGAACTCTATGACTCACATTCTGCACTTGAAGTTGTTCAACTCATGATTAAACTCTTCACTCTTGAATTACAAATAATGATCCTCTTGCTCTTGCATCCAAAGTAAAATCTATAATGCATGATATCAAGGCCACTAAGGTTGAATTGTATATTCCTCTTATCACTTTTCTCAAGGAACTTTATCCTACTTACTCCAATTATCTTGAGTCATTACAAGCAAACATAAATCTTAGAGACATTACCTTTGACTCTCTTGTGAAAAATTTTTCTGAAAGAGAGAAAGCTTTTGGAAAGAAGACAACCCCTGAATCTTCTGAAGAGGCTGTGTGCCTTGCTCATAAAGAAAAGAATCTTGCCCAAGATTCTTCCAGAGGAAGAGGTGGTCAAAGAGAAAGAGGAAGATATTTAAGAGGCAGGGGGGGAACACTCTCAAGGAGAAAAGTCAGATTTGCACTACATACATTGGAAAAGAAATGGATCACATGATGCATCTACATGCAGGTTACCTTGGGACAAAATTAAGTAGCAAAGAAACCAACAGAAAGGTAAAACTAATGACACAGACAAAGGTAAAGCACCTAAATCTGCTCATTATGTTGTGGCACAGTGTAATATCGGAGTAAATGAAGATTTATTTAATGCTTCACTTGCTTCTTGGAAAAATGATTGGTTGCTTGATTCAGGAGCAACTTGCCACATGACTCATAGAAAATATTTTTTTGAAGAATTTACTGACAATGTCGATGGAGCATTATACTTTGCAGACCAATAAAAAATCAAGCCATCAGGGCTTGGCACAATCAGGCTCAAATTGCCTGGCCTTCCAGACTTTCTTCTGCATCATGTTCTATATCTCCCACAACTGAAGAGAAACTTGCTGTCCTTGGTCCACATCTGCTAGCAAGGTCACTCCATTCATATGTTTGATGGGAAGCTTGAGATGAGAAAAGCATCTGACCACTCACTTGTCATGAGGGGAATAGAATAAGAAAGGCTTCTCAAGCTGCAGGGTACCTCTACTCATGCACAACATTTCTCTTACAAATCTCATTATGAAGAAGGTACACTTCCATCAAGTTTATTATGGCATGCTAGATTTGGACATTTGAACTATGACAGCCTTCGCTTGTTGAAGAAAAATGGTGTTGTTGGTTTGCCTACAATT